>JABUQX010021171.1:0-15000 GCA_015478945.1 Trachelipus rathkii | reverse complement strand
AATAAAGATGATGTTGTAAGTGAGATAAGTAAGGTATATAGTAGTGTGCGAAAACTAACAGAATGTAAACGCGCAGATGTAATGATATGTTTATTAGCTAGATTTCTATTTAGCGAAATCACATCGGTGTGTAATTTGAATATTGATGTTTGGATGTGTACTGTCAAATGCGTGCGTGTGGGATAAAAACTGTCATACACTTGCGAATATGCCGCAGCATTACTTGGATTGCGACACATAAGTATATCTTTACATATTAAAAGGGTATAGAAGGCTTGCAGAGTAAGTGCTCATACGAATAAAATAATTAAATAAATACTAATTAATATTAGTACATTATACTATAAAGACGGTATATACTTACATATATATATACAATTGAATTATCTAGTATTTGTACAAGCAGCTGACACGCGCAGTGGATTAACTCAGATTGCGACATACATTTGTCAAATTGCTTCGCAAACATTTATGCACAATGATTAGTCTGCACTCAACTCACTTGCAATATGTACTTTGCAGTATTAGCTTGCTATCTAGCGATCCTATTTGGAGACTCTATAATACTATCTCTTTCTGTTGATGTTTTTCAAGGACTACGTAATATCTAAGAGTACGAATTCTCAAAATAACACTACTTTTATAATTTAATGGTAGCAATGTTATAAGCTAAATGTTTTCGTTCTCAATTACGGAGTTTGGTTTTGCCGATACACGAAATCAATTTCTAATGACACTATCATAAGATCGATTCGATCTATAAAATATTTTTTAGAAGCTCGGCACAACTCAAACGAAATGTTCGTTTCGCCTGTAATAACTAAAAACTTATGAAAGATAGTATGCTAAATCAATATTTTATTATTAAAATTGCGTAGGTCAAGAGGAGAGAAACACAATTGAATCAAAAACGTTTTAATGTTGATAAGAATACTAAATAATAACAAAAGTTCATCAAAACGAAATTATATACAAATATAATAATATAATAATCAATAATAATAATAATCAGTAAATAAATCAATAAATAATAAAATAAAAATTTAAATAATTAAATAATAGATAATATAATAAATAAGTAATAATAATAATAATTAAAATTAATAATATTAATAAATATTACTAATATATATACATAAGAATAAATATGTTTCACAAAAATTAACAATTATATCAAATAAAGCTTTACATAAGGATTGTACACGTAAGTTCTCATCTAAGAATAAGAAACTCTACTATAAAAGATTGCTTTCCTTCTTTAAAATTATTGACAAAAATAGAAAAGAATTTTTTATACACATTTCTGAAGTGTGAAAAAAATCAGAATATTTTTTTTTTTTTATTTCAGAAGAAATTTATTTTTATCACTTTCTATGAAGAATTTTATGAGGATATTTCTTTTTAATTGTCTAAGTTCATTAACTTTAGAAGCATTTCATTGAGCTTGTTTCAGTCAAATCTTTTATTCATATATTGAAGAGTATATAATAGGTGGATAATACGATAGTATTAAATTTTGGACTCTTATCTTCAAATTAAAGTCTTTAGTACTATTAATATGGATATATATATAATATATAATAATATAATTATTTATATATATATATTATTATATTATACTATTATAATATTAATATATATATTAATAATATATATATATATTTCTATTAATATTATAAATTATATGAGATGAATAATATTATAGAGTATTATAAATAACATATATAGATATATAATATTATGTATATAATTATAGAGTAAGAGAAGTGTAATTTACGACGATATATAATATAATATATAATTATATTATATATATTAATTATATATATATATATATATATATGTATATATATTATAGATATATAATTATTGTTTTTTCATATATTATTAGTATATAATATAATATTATATATGATTTTATAGAACAAATATAAAAACTTTACAAATTATTATATATATATATAATATAATATATATTAAATAATTATATAATATATTATAATATAATTTATGATTTAGTTTTATTTGTGATATAATTTATATGTAGTATATACTACTAGAATTATGTGTTATTTATAAACTATAATATATAAAGTAAATACAATACATTACGTGAATAGAACATAGTAGAACGATATATTATGTATATAAGATAAGAGAATTAAGATTTAAATAGTATTATATATACTAAATAGTAATTAATTAAGTAATAGAATATAAAGTTATATATAATGATATGTATATATAATTATATAGATATATATATAATATAGTATATATAAATATAAATAAGATAAATATATATATATATTAGTGTAATGTAGATATTAATAGTTGGATATTGATATATAAGTATATATTAATATGATTATTAATTATATATATTAATTATATAATATATTAATATATATAATATATTTATATATATATATATATATACTATATATATATATTAATATATATACTATATATATAATATATATATATTTATATATTACTATATATACTAATATAAAATATATATATATATATAATATAGCTATATATATATATTAATAGAGATATTATAATATATATATATATATAATATATATGTTTATATATATAAAATTATTATTATAATTATATATTATATATATATATATATATATTATTATATAATATATGATATATAATATATATGTATACATGTATATATAAATGTATAGCTGCAAGTTAAATTTATTATATTTGTTTAAACATAACTTGGTAGCCAATTTACACATCACCAAACACACACACTCTATGATATATACATACTATATATATATAATATATACTTATATATATATATATTATATATTATATATAATATAGTATATATATATTATAGTATATATAAATATATTATATATTTATATATATATATATATATATATATATATATATATATATATTATATGATATATATATATATAATATTATATATAGTATATTATGTAATAATATATAAAATATATATATTATATATATATATATATATATATATATATAATATATATACTTATATATATATATATATATATATATATATTATATATATTTATTATATATATATATGTATCTATATATATATATATATATATGATATATATATATATATATTATTATTATATTATATATATATATATATTATATAATATATATATTATATATATATATATATATGTATAATTTGATTATTGTGTAAAAACAAGAGAATGAACAATGTTGAAATGAAAAGCGAGTTACAAATTGTATAAAATGTCAGTACAAGATTCCTGACAAATATTACAATATTGAATAATATATTCTGAACTATCTTTATAAGATTAAAGTTATTTCATTATTAAGAGAAAAAATATAGAGTCCTCCATAGTTTCTATAAAGCAATTATTACTAAATAATATGAAAGGACAGATGGTAAATTGTTCAAAAATATTAATTTTTAAAAATGGTGCTTTTAATCAAATAACATGGAAAGAACTTCGCAAATCTAATATTTATGATGTAAGGCAATTGCCAAGCCTTTTAACAACGGAATGACTATGCAATAAAAGCGCTTCAAGATTTATTTCACAACATTTTGAGGAGAACACAAACAATGATTCAAACTTGTTCGCAAAGAATTGTTACATTTCTGGTTCATTCTGTAGTTTCAATATATTATAATATAGTATTATTATATATATATTAAATATTATATATATATATATATATATACTATTATATCATATATTATATATATAATATATATAATATATATATATAATTATATATATTATATATATTATATATATTTATATATATATATATATATATATATATATTAATTATATATATTATATATATATTATATATATATCATATATATATATATATTAATATATATATATTACAGTACTGGCATATTTATTATGGATTTTTTTAAAATTTGCTTATTTTTGAATAAAAGGT
Source organism: Trachelipus rathkii (assembly GCA_015478945.1). Lineage (NCBI taxonomy): Eukaryota > Metazoa > Arthropoda > Malacostraca > Isopoda > Trachelipodidae > Trachelipus > Trachelipus rathkii. The sequence continues at coordinate 11,025 of JABUQX010021171.1, read as the reverse complement.
TATGAAATTTACATTTTTTAATCTTTTTGAACTTTTGTAATACACAGGATATATAAATATTTTACTATTTATTTACCACTATTAAAGTATTGTGTGCGTAATCGAGCAAAAATGACAGATTTGGTGAATTATTCAGTGTTTATTATATTTTCACGTTCAGTTGCTATCCTGCTTTCACGGGAGTTGTGTGTGTTAGCGATGATTTACACCTTTTATTATTTGCTATAATTAGTGTTTACTAGTGTTTTATTGTATTCATTTAATATAACCATTATTTTCAATATTTTAGGAGTTTATTAAAGGGATCAAATATGGTAAAGTTTAGTGATTTTGAGCCACGGAAAGGTCGACAGCATTAATGTGTTAATATGCAAGTGAGCAACTTAAACAGAAGAATTGCAGCAAAACTTGGCGTTTCACTCAAAACAGTTAGTAATATTAAAAAGAAATTGAAATACGGTCACAGTTTTGAAGCTCAAATAGGGTTGGCAATGTGAAGAAAATAAAAACAACACCCAGGGAGGAACAGAAAATAGTTCAAATGGCTTTCTGAGAAATAGAAGATATCATGTAGGAAAAGCTTTCCAATTTCTATCAGCAGAGGGGATTATTATTTCTATAAAAACCGCCAATAGGAGGCTATTAGATGCTGAATTAAAAGCCTTATCGTCCAGAAAGAAGCCTAGACAACTTGTAAGAATGAAACCGGGCCACGTAAATGCTGGGCTCGAGACTCATATTTCATTGGACTTGGCGAATGGGAAGCACAGGTAAGAGTTGATCAGATAGATATTATTTCTTTTATCACTCATAAAAGAGCATTTGTTATTAGTAAAATCGCAATGACACTTGAAAATATCATTATTACTGAATTATCAACCATCTATGGTTTAAAATCATGAATTTCTGTACTTGTTTCACTACTTGCATCATCTTCTATGCTTTTCCTACTGTTCATATTGTGTTTTATATTGCTCCAGATTGTATTTTCTGATGAATCTACCATTGCTGTGCTTGATGATCGTGTGCAGAGCGTGAGAAGGCGATCAGGTGAGGAATTTAAACCCGAATGCCTGAAAAAAAAGGTAAAATTTCCACAGAAAATCATGGTGTGGGTGCCATTTCTGTTCATGGAACAAGTCGATTGATGATTGTTGAAGGCACCATGGACCAGCATACGTATATAAATATACTACAAACTCGTTTACTACCTCAAACAAGGGATTGGTTTGGCGATAGACCTTGGATTTTTCAACAGGACTCCACCCCGTGTCATTCAGCGAAGTCAGTAAATAGATGGCACAGAATGGCTTAGAGGTACTTCCATGGCCTTGAAATTCACCTGACATGAACCCTATTGAGAGTTTGTGTTCCGTGTTGAAGATGAAATACACGATGTTCCAATTACGGCCAAAGTAAAGCTCATAGAACGTGCTTATTCAGGTTTGTTTCATTCCGAAAAATCCGGAATTTGCTGCAGAACTTTTAATTACTGCATGCCCGAGTCTCGTTAAAGCACTGCAGTGCCAAAGGCTGTGTCCAACCCATAGTGACTAAAATATTTATATTGCTGAGTATTAAAAATATAAAGTTCAAAAAAGCTTAGAAAAAATTAAATATTCATACCTTTTTATTCAAAAATAGCAAATTTTTTAAAAATCCATAATAAATTGGCCAATGTCTTGATATATATAATATATTATTATATTTATAATATATATATATATATATATATATTATATATATTTATATATATATTATATATAATATATTATATATATATATATATCTATATATATATATATATATATATATATATATATATAATATATATATATAATATATATAAATATATATATATTTATTATATATATATATATATATTATAATATTAATATATATATATACTATTTATAGTATATTTATATATAAATTTATATATATAATATTATATATATATATATAATATTATATGATATTATATATATATATATATAATATATATAGTATATGCATATTTATATACTACATTATTTATTATATTATATATATATTATATATATTTATATATATATATATATATTATAATATTATATAATATATATATATATACTATATTATATAATATATATACTATATATATATACTCTCTCTGTCTCTCTATATATATATAAATATAGTATTAGTATATATATATAATATTATATGTACTAATATATATAGTATATATATATATATACTAGTATACATTATAGTATATATATATATATATATATATATTATATATATATATATATCTATATGATATGTATAGTATATATAAAGATTTGAGTATGGTCGGTTCCTATGTAACTCAACTTTAGTTATTATGAAGTAGGATGACCAAGCAGGATAAAAGTCATAAAGTTATTTTTTCAAATCAAACGTTTCGACAGACCATGGCTCATCCATCAGGATACTTGACAAGGAACATATATAATTAATATTGAACTAGAATTTTAAAACAATAAGAACAAAAATAAAAATTAAATGTAAAATGTAATATACACACTGAAAATGCAAATACAAATAAAAATAAAAATAAAAAGTATAAGGAGACTAGCTAAGAAGTGGAATCATTCAGTAAAAATATTGACAACGTATGCTGAAAACGCGTTTAAAGTTAAGGTTGGCGAGTTTGACAAATTTAGTCTAAAACAAGTAGTAGGTTTTTATACCTGCTTTTTCTCTCTTTTTCATGACATATATAAGTACTCTCATATATATATACTACTCATATATTATAGTATAAAAATATATATATATACTAATCTGTATTAATATTTATAATATAATATATTACCATATAATACAATATATATATTATATACAATCATATATATAATAATACTATATAATATATATATATATCTTATATCTATATACTATACTATATATACTATATATATATTATACTATAATATAAAATATATTAGATATCATGTATATATATCTACTATATTATATTTTATACTAAAATGTCAAAAATGTTGAACCCTGATATATATGAAGAACAAAACTATTGACTAATCGCAGCTATTTATTTATATCAGAAATGTTAAAGCCCTTGATTGAAAATTTTCATTATATTTAGTATCACAAAAAACAAAAGAACATATTGAATTGAAACACACTCATTCACAAAATAATTTAAAAAAAAATTAATTTACAATTTACAAATTTTTGCGAAACTTTCGTGTCAATATAGGCACATTACCCGCTTTAGGCAAAGGAACAACGCATCCGAAGTCTGCCAACGTAGAAAGCCCCTATTGTTAGTTGGATTTCTTCTCAGAGATTTTTTGGAAGTATCTGAAACTTAATATATTCATTTGTACATGGTCTAATTTTAACCTCACAGGTTAGTTTATTAAAGTTGGTTCGGAATGTATAGATACAGATTGATTCCAGGATCCTTCGTGCTTTTATATTGGTAGAGTAGCTATATGCTTTTCAATTTGGTCAGGGTAGTGTATAAATAAGGTGATATAACAAGGATCTTATATGCGAATAGAAGAGCTGAAATTAATATGTCTTTTTTCTACAATCTTGCAAGTGTTTGGTATTCATAATCGTACTCTTGAAAAGTCCAATAGTATTCACTACATATATTTTTTTTATTTTTTTTTTTCGTTCTTCACAGGAATGTACAGGTATCATTTTGATAATACGCTATGACTGACAGGAAAAACATTTTCATTCCTACACCATTTAAGGGGGTCTAAAAAGCTAGTTTTTATAGACGAAATACAGATTGAAAGGGTAAAGAGTATATTTTTTAGAGCAAAATTTTTTAATATTATGTAGGGGAAACTGACCGAGTTAAATGGGTACGAAAAGAAGAATTATTTTGTTTTGTGGAGGATTTGAGAGGCCATAATAACTTGCTTTGTTAGCTTTTTTGTACGCTTGATCAATAATGTGGTTGGGATTTGATTATCCTACTCCAAATAAGTAGAAATAAAGTTTTCCCGCTTCATTCACATGTTATAAAAAGGTGGAGACCAAAAGAGGAACGCACGTAAGATATTGAGACAAGAAGAGGCAACAACCCTGTGTGTCCTATGCCAATTATTTGTATTTTTTGAAGTGATGTAAAAACCAATGAAATATAAGTTAGGAGTAAAAGTAGTTTTCTGTAAATGCTATATATTGTTAAATGTGATAGAATGTGACCTAACTGACTTGCTCGAGATAGCTATCTAAGAAGGTTACGGGAAATTATTTGAAGGATTTTCTAAACGGCTAAATCTATATGGAAGGATACGCATGGAATCTGATGAATTTAATAGATTCCTTTGTGTATTGTATTATGTGAAGTGCTACAAAAACATCAGTCTCACGTATCTGAGCCACAAACGGTGTATTAGTAACCGGTTAGTTAAGGATTGAAAATGCTCGGTCAACTCCACATATTACAACATATTGCTTAAATTGGAGGAGTGGTGAACCCCATGCTAACGCCAGATGCATTTGGGTAATAACTACTGACATTTAAAGACGCAAAAAATTATAATTGAGGGAGAGATTGATAAGTTTTTTAATAGTTTTGAAAAAGGAATGACAAATTGTAATTGTTTTCAGTAATGTATCTTTCCAAAAGGTCTAAGGTGAGAGGGACAGGTACTGACGTAAACAATGAAACGACATCAAAGCTTAAAAACTTATGAGAAGCAGGATTTAATAATTTGGTGCGTGATATGAAATCTTCAGAGTTTTTTAAAATGGGCAAAGTTGGAGTATATTATTAGAAATTAAAGGTTTCACATTTGATTTGCTTAGCCATGAAGATAAGATTATAAGTGATACTTTTATATGGAAATAATCGGACGAAGGAGTATTATTTTGTGAACTTTCGGGACTTCCACGTAGATTGTGAGAGGTTTATAATGAGGTATAATATTCAATATATCTTTCGTGATCTGTTAAAAGATTGCTTTTTAAGAGCAGAGTTAAGCTAGATTTTGAAAAAGTTATCAGGGGTTTGTTGTTTACGTGAATCTAAATATTGTTATCACTTTAAAAAGATCCGTAGCATTTGTTCAGATGTATGTTTACTCATTATAACAATTAAATTCGCCTTTATCCTGATTTTTTCGAACAATTAACCAAGTTTTGATTGAATTTAAAGCGACTATTAATAGCTAAATAAAGAACAATTTCTATGAAGCAGCAGAAATATACTACAAAGAACGGCAGACTGGAAAATAGCTTTACTCATATTTTTTAATTAATAGTTTTATGTATAAAGCGCTCTGATCCTTCAAAAATTATAAATATGTCTAGCTACCCAGATCTGATGTCACTTAGTTGAAAAAGTCTTGATTGGGTTTTAGGCTTGTCTTTTTCATCGACATTGCGATCCTGGATGATAAATTTTGTTCGTCGGACTACATAAATGGCATCTCGTGATAAAATGTCCAGTTCGTAAGCACGAATTCTCTAAAGGTTAACTTATTGCGAGATATTCTCGTTTCTTTAATGCTAACTCTTTCCCCCAAATTTTTTATTTAGCTTTAAATAGTCTTAATTATATCAAAACATTGTTATTTCAAAATCAGATAAAGGCAATTTAATTGTTATAATGGATAAACATACATACATTAACAAATGCTACGATCTTTTAAATGACAACAATATTTATTCACGTTTAAACAAAAACCCCCTGAATAATTTTCAAAATCAGCTTAACTCTGCTCTTAAAAACATCTTTAAAGATCACGAAGATATATTGAATAATCTAACCTGCATATATGAATCTCCCTCACAATTCTATTGGACTTCCCGAAAGTTCACAAACATAATATCCCTTACGTCGATTACTTTCAAATATAAATAAGAATATCACTTTATAATTTTATCTTCTATGTGGCTGCACAATCAATTGAAACCTGTTAATTCCAATACTATATCCCAACTTCCCAATTAAAAAAACTCTGGAAGATTTCATAATCACGCACCAAATTATTAAATCCTGCTTCTCATAAGTTTTTAAGCTTTGATGTCGTTTCATTGTTTACGTCAGTACCTATCCCTCTCACCTTAGACCTTTTGGAAAGATACATTACTGAAAACAATTACAATTTGTCATTCCCTTTTCAAACTATTAAAAAACTTATCAATCTCTCCCTTCAATATAATTTTTTCGTTTTTAATGGTCAGTTTTATACCCAAGCATCTGGACTTAGCATGGGTTCACCACTCTCTCCAATTTTAAGCAATATTTATATGGAGTTGACCGAGCATTTTCACACACATCCTTTCTAATCCGTTACTTAATAACAGTTTGTGGCTCAGATACGTGTGACCGATGTTTTTCGTAAGCTTCTCACATATACAAATACACAAGGACAGTCTTTAAATTGTCATCAATTAATTGCATCTTCCATTCAATTTACCGTTAGAATAATTATCCTTCCAATAAATTCCTACCATTTCTTAGATACACTAGTCATGTTGGCCGCACAATTCATCACCATTTCTACAATATAACCATTTCAGAATAAACCTCTTTTACTCCGTAATTATAGTCATTGTTTTCTCATCACTCAAAAATTACAAATTCGCGCCATAACTTTCTTCTCATACAATCTCTAGCGTGCTTTCACGCATATATGTTCCCACTTTACTGAAAACAAAACAAATGACATATTTACAATAAACACTTTTACCACCTTAACTTATATCCCAATTCACATTATTGATCAAAGCGTACAAAAAGCAAAAGGAAGTTATTATGGCTCCAATCCTCCACAAACAAAAAATTCTTCTTTTCTACCCATACCTCATTTCCCCCTACATAATATTAAAAAAATTTTGCCTAAAAATATTACTCTTATCCCTTCCAATCTTATTTCTCTAAAAAATAGTTTTAGACCCCCTAAATGTAAAGAAATGTTTCTGTTAGCTGCGTATATCAAATACCTTGTACATCCTGTGAAAAAAATATATGTAGGTGAAATATGGAACTATATTCAAGCAAAGAAGAAACAACACTTGGCAGACTTAAAAAAAAGACAGTATTAATTCAGCTCTACAATCATTAGAAGATCCTTTAAGTCACCTTATTATATCACCGAACAATATGGAAACAATTAGAAATGTGTGCCATACAAAACAAGAGAGTCCTGGATCATTTCTGTATCAATATAATTCGAAACAATTTTAATAAACAACCTGGTGAGGTAAATTAGACCATTTACAAAATGAATATATGAAGTTCTTCAGATAATTCACAAAAATCTCTGAAGAAAGATACCAACTAACAAATAGTGCTTGTCTACGTTGGCAGTTTTCGAGGAATGTGTTGTTCTGTTGCCTGAAAGTTCCCTGATGGAAGACGAAGCTCGCAACTTTGTAAATTTTTAATTATTTTTTTTTTAAATTATTTATTGTGCAAGAATCTGTTTTTTAATCAATATGTGTCTTTTTGTTTTTTGTGTAACTAAATAAATGAAAGATTTTAATCCAGGCTTTACTTTCTATATAAAATAAATACTGCGTTAAAGTAGTTTATCTTCATAAATAATGTGGCCCGATACGAACGGATTGGATTACTTAACAAGGAAAAAATTCCATCTATATATGCATAGTTTGATTTCTGCTAATGTGAAGAAAGTGCAGTTAAAATTTGTTAAAAAATGTTTGGGAAATCTTGTTATTCCCCCATCTATGGTGCCCCCATCCCTCAAGAGTGATCAATTTACTCCCGTTTCCAGAAATGCATAGATGTATTTTACTAGAAAAAATCTCGAAAATCAAAAAAGAAATTAAAATAGCTTTTAGGAAAACATTTAACCAATTTAGAAATTTTCAAACTCATTGGTACAATAAGTTTTATAATAATCTGCAAAAGTTTACTGATTTGATCAACCTGGCACATATTTCTATGAACAGCAGAATAGTCTACAAAGAACGGCAACTGGAAAATAAGTTTACTCATATTTTTAATAATAGTTTATGGTATAAAGCGTCTGATCCTTCAAAAATTATAAATATGTCTAGCTACAATCTGAGTGTACTTATGAAAAAATCTTGTTGGGTTTTGGCTTGTCTTTTTCAATCGACAATTCGGAGTCCTTGGATAGAAATTTTTCGCGAAGCTACATAAATCGGCAATCTCACGTGATAAAAAATGTCAGCTGCTTTGTAACGATATTCTTAAAGAATTCAATATACTTATGAAATATTTCTGTTTTCTTTTAAATGCTAACTCTTTCCCCCAAATTTTTTATTTAGCTTTAAATAGTCTTAAATTCAATCAAAACATTGTTATTTCAAAATCAGATAAAGGCAATTTAATTGTTATAATGGATAAACATACATACATTAACAAATGCTACGATCTTTTAAATGACAACAATATTTATTCACGTTTAAACAAAAAACCCCTGAATAATTTTCAAAATCAGCTTAACTCTGCTCTTAAAAACATCTTTAAAGATCACGAAGATATATGTGAATAATCTTAACCTCATATATGATGAATCTCCTCCATCTCACAATATCTATGGGACTCCGAAAGTTCACAAAAAAATATACTCCCTTACTTGTCCGGATACTTTCCAACTCATAAATAGTATACTTTATTAAATTTGTAATGCAATGTCTATGTAAATGCTCCTGTTTCGCTTACTGTTATGGCATTCTTTCACTTCCCATTTAACACAAAACTCAGAAGATTTCACTATCACGCACAAATATTAAATTCCTGCTCTACCTACACGTTTTTAGCTTTTATGTCTTTTCATTAATGTTTTACGTCGAGTAACCTTCCCTCTTCAACCTTAGACCTTTTTGGAAAGATACATTATTAGAAAACCATACAATTTGTCCATTCCCTTTTCAAAACTATTAAAAAAGCTTAGATCAATCTTCCTTCACATATAAATTTTTCCGTTTCTTAATGTCCGTTTTATACCCAAGCATTGGACTTACATTGCGTGCTTCAGACCACCTGCCTCTTCCATTCTTAAGCAAAATTAATATTATGGGTATGACCGAGAGCATTTTTCACTCCCTTATCTGAATCATGTTTGAACTTAATAACAGATTTGTGGTCTCAGGATTTACGTGGAACCGATGTTTTTTTGTTAGCACCTTCCACATAATACAAAATACACAAAGTCTTAAACTCTCATCAATTCATTGCATCCTGTCGCATTCAAATTTTACGTTAGAAAATCCTTCCAATAGATTCCCTACCTTTCCTTAGAATACACTTAGTCAGTTGGCTCAAGCAATTCATCACATTCAAGTATACCATTTACAGAGAAACCTACTTATACTCACTATTATACTCTGCGTTTCTCTCGGATCACTCAAAAAATAACAAAACATTGGCCCATACTTTCTTCTCACAATTATTGCTACGTGCTTTCCCGATGTATGTTCCCCCCTTTACTTGAAACGAAAACCAAAATTAATTATACATAAAACCTTACCACCCTTATTATTATCTCCAACAACATCTAATTGATAAGAGTCACAAACAAGCTTAAAAGCGAGTTATTATGGCTCTCCCGATCTCCAACAACACAAAAAAAATTCTTGCGTTTTCGTTACCAATAACCTCATTTCCCCCTACTAAATATTAAACGAAACGAATTTATGACCTATAAAAAACATCCATTACCTACTCTATCCCTTCCAAGTCTTATTTTCTCTAAAAAATATACTTTGAGACCCCCTAAATGTAAAGAAAACTGGTTTCTGTCAGCTGGTATTATCAAATTACATCTGTTACTCCTGTGAAATAATTATGTAGGTGAAAGCTATGGACTTTTTCAAGGAAGAGAAGAAAACAAAACACTTGGCAGAACCTTAGAAAAAGCAGTATTAATTCAGCTCTCTCTAATATCATAGAGATCCTTTTTATCACGCTTATTTTCAACCGACAATCATGGAAAACATTAAAATGTTACATAAACGAAAAGCAAGAAGAGTCCTGGAAGTCATTCTGTATCTATAATTGAACAAGATTTTAATAACAACCTGAGATGAAGGATATAAAATACTAGACATTTACCATACGACCACAATGTATACTATAATATTGAGTCTTCAACAATACTCTCCAAAAATCTCTCGGAGAAAGAACTAACCACTACCATAGTGCTTTCTAACTCAGTTGGCAGTCTTATCGGAATGTGTTGTTCCTTTGCTCTGATCAGCAAGGTGCTCCCTCGATGAGAGACGATACAAGCTCGCGCAAACTTTGTAACATTATTTAAATTTTTACTTTTTTTGGGTCTAAATGTCATTCCTCTTGTGGAAGGAATCTGTCATTTTTAATCACAACTATGTGGTACTCTTTTGTTTTTCTGATGCTAAACATAAATAATTAGAAAAATTATAATCCAAGGCTTCTTATCTAATATAGTAAATTATCTATACCTACTATATACTCTAACATAAATATACAACAGAAGATACTCACCTAATAATAGATTATAAGTATTTATATATAATACTTATATAATAGTATTATATATACATATATTATAGTATATATTCTTATACATCATATGACATCAATTAATATACTCCAAATAACCCCTATATATAAATCTATTTACACTATATACTAGAATATATATATCTATAGTAAATATATCTATAATAAAATAAATAAATCCTCTCCGCTTAAGGAACGTGCAAATACAATTATCTATTTCATGCACCATCTCCCGAGATATTATGAGTGTATATACCAGTCAATAACAAGTAACTTTATTTCGTGCCTCGATCGAAGCGCGAGGGGGTACCCTTAAGATTTTTTACGTACGAAAAATTTAATTAAATTTATAGTATATATTAACTACTAATTTTTTTTAAATTTATTATTTTTATTAATTTTAAGTATATTATTCACACCTAAAGAAAGAATATGATTAATTTAAACATAAATGAATAAATAGTAATATATTTGTATTTGTATGGAGAATTATTAAAAAAAAGTTATATAATTTGTGTATATCTTCTGTT
>JABUQX010021170.1:7500-25131 GCA_015478945.1 Trachelipus rathkii | reverse complement strand
TTTCTTTCGATTACATTTTTCTGTGTTATAAACCAACCAGAGCACGTAGAAAGACGATTTAAACGTCGATTTAGGGGTAATCGATCACGATAAATCGATTGCAACAGTCAAAAATGATCTAATCGATCATTAAAACCTTCTAGGAACACAAAAAAAACCCCTTTTAGAGGGGCTGGCCGCTCCCTTTTGGGGGAGGTAAAACCCTTGAGTTCAGGCTCAAAACCTCAAAAAAAAAACGGTCTTCCAGACCTTAAATTCGGTCTCACCGACCTTAAAAACCCTAGGTTTGACGTTATCAAAACGTTCAATAAATCTGATGAAATGAGTGGAAATTTAAAAAATCAGCTTGCCGACATGACGGGATTTCCAAAATCCCGAAAGTGTGTTCAAGTCTTTGCCTTCGGACGTGCGGCTGCCAATGGAGAAAATCCCCAAAATATTCCTCCGGAGTTGGGATCACATACTGAAATTATGAACAAAAGTAAAAAGTAAACTAAAAATCAAGGTCAAAAAAGTCAAAGATTCAAAATCCTTGGATGGGGTAAAAAAGGTCAAATTTAACGGATTAGGGCGCCAGATTTAACGAAAAATCTGGCTTCCGTTACTTTTCCGTGTCAAAACGTTAAAAAAGTAGCAAAATTTCTTAAAAAAATGGTAAAAATAGTAAAAAAAGTACCAAAAAAGCGCGAAAGTAACGGGATTAGGAGGCCAAATTTAACGGAGAGGTGCCAACAATTTAACGGATGTAGTCTGGCTGTCATTGTGCACTCCTTAACTAACGTATATATAATATTATAAACTATATTATATATATATATATATAATATATAATATATAATAATATATATTATATAATAATATATATATATATATATATATACATATATAAATATATATATATATATATATAGTATATATTATAATATATATACTATATAATAATAATATATATATATAATATATAATACAATTAAAATATATTATATAAATATATATATATAATATTATATATTATAGGTACTAATATATTATATATTAGGGATTGCCAAAGTATTGGATGGCATTGGTATTGTCCAGTATTGGCCATTTATTTCGTATGTATTGCTCCTAAATGGTCATTGGCATCTAGCACAGGTATTGGTATTGGTATTAGAATTGGTTCAAAATGTGTCAATACTGTTCAGTCTTTGAAACTTCCATATAGAGGAAGTTTATAAAATATAAAATAATTAGGTGGTTTTTTCGTACATAAATATCTTTAAATCGGAAGTATTGGTATGAGTATCGGTTGTGCTGAAAATTCAGTTATTGGTATTGCGTATTGCGTACTTGGAAGTAGCATCCAATGAGAGTATTGTGGTATTGGTATTCGGTATTGGCCAACGATATTCAGGTTCTGAGCACAAAATACAGCTAATGATTCAGTATATATATAATATATATATATATATATATGTATATAAATATATATATATATATATATATAATATAATAATACTATTATATATAATAGTAAATAATATATATAATATATATATATATAATATATATATATCATATATATATAATAATATATATATATATATATGATAAAGTGAGTAGGGCTAAAGATTCCGGACGCAAATGACATGGGCCCCCGACTGACCTTGACTGACCTTGACCTTTTACCTCTCGCAAATTTTTACCTGACCTTGACTTTTTTGAGCCGTTTGACCTTTTTTCAGGCCACCCCCTATTGAGCTTCCATGGGTCATTTAATGAGCCCACGGTATCTTTTTGCGAAACCCTAAATTTTTATGAGTAGACCCTAAATTTTTTGAAAACCCTAATTTTCTGCAACCCTTCGAAGAAGGGTTGCGCCAGACGGAGGCGAAGCCTCCGTCGTACGTATTACCCCCTATTTTACCCCCCCTAATTTTTTCACCATATTTCCATTTTTCCCCACGAGTGTTTTTATCTTTCTTCGGGCTTTAGCCCTTTTGTGATGTCTTAACCTTGTTGTTTCGAATCCGCCGCACCCGCAGGTGCGAACCGTCATCCCGTTGCGTTCCCCCCCCCCCCCCCCCCCCCCCCCCCCCCCCCCCCCCCCCCTCCCCCCCCCCCCCCCCCGTCGCGCCCCGCCCGTCGCGCCCCGCCCGTCGCCGCGAGCGCCCGCAGGCGCAATTTTTTCCGCGTGTCCCACCCCGCCCGGCGCGTATTCCGCACGCCTGAAGCGTTGGTTCGAATCCGCAGCCCGAAATAAAAGGTATCTTCATAGCCCGAACGTGGATGTGAGCGTATGTCAACCGGAGTATCCCGGTTTCCGGTCCTTTAGTAGCTTAATTACCAGAAATCCCCATCCCTAATGGTAACGTGAACCTCTGTATGTCAAGGTTTCATACCTTCATCATACAATAACACCTGAAGTACATGCGCTTAATACACTGCGCTATGAGGACACCTACAGTTTTTTTATCTTTATTACCTTTATACATTACACATTCTATGACTTTACAGTCATGTTACGTTTTAAATTAATAAATGGCAACCCAAATAAAAATAAATAAATAAAATGGCAACACAGATAAATAAAAAATGGTAATGAAAGAGTAAACAAATAAATATTTTTATTTTAGCAAAATATACATATATTATAAATCAATTAAAATATTTTATTGTATACATGTACAATTATTATTCCTTGAAATTATATTTTATCTTAGCAAGTATATACATATATTTATAATATATACCATTAACATTGAATTTAGTGTTCCATCCATACCCCTGTGATACAGGTCCGAGCACTACCTAGAAACAAGATTCGTTTTATGTTGATGTGTGGCGAAACCTTATCAACTTTGCACATTTATTAAAGTTACATTACACTACTTTATTGGCTCCGCATTTTCATATCAGGACCTCACTCACGGTAATAGGCTATCATTCATTACATACGGTTGATCGTGTCATCTAGATTATCGGATCTCTTTGTGAAGTGAAGATTCACCTTCTTCACTCATCATTCTGAGTAACAGCTAATGAGGTGTTTACGTCTTATCCTTGGATCCATGTTGATAGAAGTGATTAATCGTCGTTAAAAGACCATACCAATCACGATGCTTGTGTCTTCTCCAATATCCTTAATATCTTACCCAAAGTTAATCTTCGCCATTTGCCTTGGAAATTAATTACTGGTGTTCGGTGTTTTCTTGTCAACGTTAAACCTTTGCTTTTAAGATGTAAGCAAAATCTCGAATCATTCTTACTATTATTCGAATGGCGTAGGTATGTAGGACCCATGCACACGAAACTATCAAGCTAATATCCCGACTCTATCTACGTACCTCAGGTTTCTAAGAATTGTTCACAGTGTCAGGAATATAGTGGCTTTCGGGCGTTGAAAACACAGCTGATCGGTATCACAGTAAATAAAGTACCACGTTGACGCTAAGAGAATCGAGGAGTTATATATGAATTCAACCCTAGCATAAGGCTGTGGTAAAGGAAGCAACAGCTAAAATTGTGCCCTTTGAAAACGTCTTTATTAGTGAAAGCCAGTATGTGTGACTTCAACTATATGTTTATCATCCGCTACAATGATATTTCTAACCTTAAGATCAGCTCTCTTCATTAAGTCCCAGACCTGGGCGTAACTCGTACAGACTATGTCCTCATTCATGGGAATACGTTGAGCTAGTTTTCCCCATAATGAATTGAGGAGTTTTTCTGTAGTTCGATTCCAGGATTACTTTAATATTTAAAATCAATCTAAATTCACAGATGCCGTCTCCGCCATCCGATATGGGCATGAACTGCCGCCATTTTTAATGGGTTAAAACCCGAAGCCTCAGTTTTCCATTTCAAGAATGTTTCAATGTATTTGCCGAATATGTCATTTGAAGGAGTAAATTTCCATATTTCGTGGATCTTTTTGATCTCATAGCCTTTCTTTACAGCTAATTCCAACTCAGGACTGCAGTATACGCCTTTTAGCATGCGCTGGTTATCGTTGTGTCTGCATTTGCCTTCATAGCCGGATGCGCTGCATGTTCTACAAAGTGAAAATATTAACCGATTGTCATAGCGGGCAGGGAGGACAGGAGTGTACAGATTCTTAGGAGGTAATACCGAAACATACGAGAGGCCGAAATAAGTGGTATCCATATTATAAAACAAATTATTCTATGGAAGGAAGATCCCTACCTACAAGTTTCGTGGGTGTTATATTTTATTTAGCAGTATATACATATATTATAATTATACATTACATTGAAATTAGTGTTCCATCATACCCCTGTGATACAGTCCGAGCACTACCTAGAACAAGACTCCGTTTATTTGATGTGTGGCGAAACCTTTTAATGCCATTTATTAAAGTTACATTACCTACTTTATTGGCTCGCATTTTCATATCAGGAACCCTCACTTCACGGTAATGGCTATCATTATTTACATACGGTTGATCGGTGTCATCTAGATTATGGATCTACAAGTTTCTACCTACAAGTTTCGTGGGTGTCCGGCGGAAAGGGTTTGTGTTTTCATGGGAACAAAAGAGGATACAATGAAGTGAAGTCTGAGGTTATTCAAATTGAACGCCTTCTGTCGTGGAAAGTAATAGAGCGAAGGGTTCTGTAACGACACCGTACAAGGCTGCACCACACATCTAGCTTTATCGCATTTGCCCAGTTCATTACGATTGAATTCAGCTTTATGCTCGCCTAGCTTCTCAGTTTCGTGTTCGTCGTTGGTGTTACAATAGTGACCCACACTCTTATTTTCATTTCGCCCATTCGCAATTCCATATTCTAAATAACACTCGTAACCGTTGCCTTGTTAATCGCTATCTGATGTCTCAATGTCTTGATGCTGTTACCTATCAAGACCTTGACACGCCATGGAGACTTTCTAAAAACCTTATCTTACATGGCTTGGTGAGACCCTGAAATACAAACAACCGGTGGAAGAGTAAGAAATCTTCTTCATTGGAATGCTTCAGTTGCAGGAGGGGCGCCTGATTATTCAGTTCTTTCGTTTGTTCATTAACGTGAGTTGACGGAGGCTAAGAACTCATGTAGGTCAAAGGGTACGTAGTCTTCAGCTGGAATTTCAACGTAGCCGTCGTCAGGCTTTAGGTACCTGTTTTTGATTTTAAATTTACGCCGCCACTCATTTCCTTGCATGTCTCCGATTCGCACCCTTTATACATCTCCATGAACGCTAAGCACATTTCAACACCATCATACGGAGTAGTTTGAATCATCAGTACCGTCACTATATGGGCAGTGATATTTATTCAGGCAATAAAGTGCATTTTATCTATACCATTTGAACGTATAATGCAGCTAATGGGCCCTAGAAAAACAAACAAAGTAGGCAGTCAAACGTATGATCGTCTTTAAGAAGATATCCCTGAATTATCTCGAAGATTGACGAAAAAGAAATATTCAACATTATAACCTGTTCTCACCAATAAGGAAAATACATTTCCATTCACTGATATCGTAGATCCTTATTGTTTAACACTGTTTGATCAATACACAGTGATTCAAAATCAGCCTCTTTCCACTGTCGGACATGTGATGTGTCTCAAAGGTTTCCTTAGCCGGAATTTTTCCCTTGTAATTTATATTCTCGAGGGTAAGAAAACGGTAAGGAAAGAATCCTTTAGAACGCTCCCTGTAATCAACCCCACTGCACTTACGTGTTTTTTCAAGGCACAAAGCATAAAACATATAAACGCTGTCCTTAAACTGGATATGGTGGTTAGGCATGTCATAGTATTATTTGTTCCGACGCTTCACAGGTGGAGAATATGGAATGAGGACGGTCAGGTTCTGCAAGACGTTTGCTGGTTAAACAAAACTGATTGTCGAATTTATCCGCCATTAATGAGCTGCAACTAGCTATGTTTGGGACTTCTTGTGTTTGTTCAGCAACTCTGAAATATATAGCTTGACGAAAATTAGATCGACAGGAACACTTCTCTACTCTCCGGGTGCTATCCAAATCAGCTGAACTATTTCAGTCGGGCAGTATCGCAGTTCTTACATGGTGATGAATTGTCTAGTTCCTTCTCCCCGCAGTTATTGCATACTAGCATACTCACTAGAATATAGGGGAGCATATCCGTTTTTATGCGGCCTCCTTCCTCTTCACGCCTATTATGATTATAGGTTTCGATATCATAATAAAACGTGAAGGTGGGCTTACGCTTGGCAAAAGCTTCATCTGTTGGAACCTTGATTTTCTTCATGAAACATTGGTGGTTATCGCCCTCTATGCCGTACTTCTCGTCGCATACGCCACATTTAATATGCATGCAGTCATGTCGGTGATTACCCTGTTTATCAGCTACTATCTCATTGCGCGATAATGACACACGTTAAGGTATTGCATGTGAGGGTTCTTCATGTAATTTAAGACAATCCTCATTATAGAAATCCCGATTGCAATCATCACAGTGTAAAAGCGTAGATGTATCGCCCGGTTTTCCTTTACATTTGTAAGTTAAGCATTGCCCACATCTGTATTCAGTGCATTCGTTTTGTAAATGATTAATTAAATGGTCTGTGAAACTATAACATTGATGACAAAAAACAGGACCTGCGATAACGTCGGGATCCACACTGCCTAAAGCTACCTTGATGGAATCTCCTGGAAAAGGATAATAATGGGTTTCTTCGGGATCATATCCTATTACAAAGAGAGGTAAGTCCCTATTCTGTTCATGCGGTTTAAACACTATCTCGAGTTTGTCATGCTTATCTTTAGCAAAAACAAATATCCTACATTTAAGTGTTTCCTCTATTACGGCAAAATCATCTGCCTTTAGGGGTACTTCATAAGTCAGTCCGCAGCGAATTGCGATCTGTCCACCTATTTTATGTAGATTCTGAGGTTTAAAAGTTTTTATTTTAGGTGCATCTTCGTCTGGCTTTTTAGGGTACATGAGTGTGGAGCTGATGCATGAAGCCTTATAGCCAAACCCATCATCCACATGAGTAGTAATTTTCCCTATGTGTTATATATATGTGGTACTTTATGACGTAGGGTGTATTAAAGTCACAGAAGAAGGGTCAATTGCCGGACCATGACCCCTGGATTATGAACACTATCTGGAAATTTACAATGAAATCGTCCACCATGGGAATTGGTCACCAGATTGAAGAGCTCTAGGAAAACGGTTCCGCTGAGAATACTGCGCGAATTTGGGCGAGAATATCATTTTCCATGAGGAATTTCGTTATGGAATTGGACCCACATATTTCCTATCGCGTAAAAAGGAAAACCTGCCCGGAGGAATATACTCTCGATATGTCACTACTCCTCTTACCTGTTCTAATCACGCTGTGTATGACACTACTAGTAATCTTAATGTCTCGAGTGCGTAAAGATCACTCTGTGTCGATTACGTACGCTGAACGGGGTTGTCGATAATTCCTGAGATATGTTACCTTCAAACAATTCTTGGTCGAGAAAGGTGCAGGTGGTTCATAACCTCCTCCTCCCAATTTCATGAAACACTCTTACGCATGAAGGACACGCAACAGCACCGTACATCATTACATCACGGCCTTGGAATATACTGTCGATTAATGCTTATTTATACTGGAAAAAAAGAATGAAAATTCAATTTCTACCCAGATTTTGACCCTTTTTGTCAGTAATATTTTTCAGTAATATATAGAATAATTAGATTGTAACTTACCGACGATTCCGAAGCTGGGATATTCGCTTCAGATAAGGGAACGGGGGCAGCTACACGTGTATTTGGAGATTCAGCGGAATCACCCGTATTTAAGTCTGATTGTTTTCGGGGAGGTACTCCAGATGATTTCTGTTGAAAGGAGAAAAAGGAACGTGTAAGCTAAATGTAGATTGTTATAGGGTTAGTATATACGTATTCCAGAATTTGAAATATGCTTACCTCTCCTTGTTTTTCCGTCTCAGCGTTGAGAGGCCTAGAAGCACCTGAGGCGGCACGATGTGTTTCGCTTGGATTGGATTTACCATCTACTGTATCACGACCTGTTGACTCAGTTTGGTTTTGGGCTTCTACGATACGACGAAGTCTGCGACGTTCAAGTTTGGAGATCAACCTCTTCTTATTAGGACTGCGGGTTTTCCTGCGTGTAATCTATAGAGGGAAGAAAACATGTATGTAAATGTAAAAAACTAAATGTAGATTGTTATAGAGATATATAGGAAAATCATGTATTGAAATGCACATACCATTCCTTGATTTCCATCCTCATTGGGCCGGTTTGAGAAATACAACCCCCCATCAGGTCTGGGCCAGTACCCCTCTCTCCGTAACACTGATGAGCTTTTCTTGATATGCCACGTTCCTTCCATTATTCGTTGAAGCTTAACGCGTTTCGAGCTTGGATATCAGAGCCTTCCTCTTAACAGGACTAATTGGCATTCCGTCAACACTCGGACTTTATTGACACGATGGAGCATTAACACAACTGAATGAAAATATATTATAAGTAATATATATTTAGATATAATATATATATATAATATATATATTATATATATATTATAATTAATATGTATATATATATAAGTATAATATATAGATATATATATTAGTTATATAATGAATATATATATATGCAAAATATATATATATGATATACTAATATTATATATATATATATATAAATATATATATATATATAAATACTAATAATAATATGTACAGAATAAATACTACTATATTATATCATATATATAATATATATCATATATATATATTATACTATACTATATCAATATATATATATAATAAAAGAATATCTATTGTTAATAACGTCTATGAATATAATAACGCTTAAGAAACTTCTCTAGGCCTTGAACCTATTATCAAATAGCTTGCTGATTAAGAAATAAGTCATCTTTCTCTTCACCTTCAAGTAGCGCCGCCACATATTTCCTCATCATTATCGTACGAATAGTAAACAAGATCAACTTCATTTAGTGTTCACTGTTTCAGTCGTCGCAGGTATTTCGTTCTCACTATTCTAAGCAAGCTTACGCTGCAAATAAAGTGAATATATATATATATATATATATAATATTAATATATTAATATATATATATAATAATATATATATATATATATATATATTATAATATATTATATAATATAATAATTATATATATATTATATAATAATAATAAATAATAATTAATTAATAATAATAATAATAATAATAATAATAAAATTCAAATAATAATAATAATAATAATAACCTAATAATAATAATAATAATTTTAAAGGCACTTAACCCCTTTTGCCACAGCCTTGGGTGTATTCTTTCTTTGAGCATCACTCACCTTCGACTGTTATTTCATAGGTCCTCACAGCTTCTACTAGTTCCACCTCTTCGACTACTTCCACGAGTACGGACTCTGACACAGTTTCTCCATCTCCACTGAAAGTACGTTTTAAACCACGTTTTTGATATTGCACGGGACTAATATTTCCGTTTTCGTCTTCAACAATTCTTTCCGTACAAACGTTAAAACACTTGAACAGAAATGTATTAATATATATATATATATATATATATACTATGATTATATATAATATAGCATATATTAGAATAGCATATATATATATTAGATATTATATTATTAATATTATATATAGATATATATATAATATATATATATATTATATATATAGATGATTAATTAAATAAATTATGTATATTATTAAGATTTCACAGCAATATAAATATATAAAACATTATTATTACATTAGAGCGTATGTAATTCACACATTCCAGTACGGGGTATCCCCTGAAACACTCTGACTAAATATACCTTGACGTCAAGGGTTTTATACGCTACATTTTAGCCCTAAGGGTGTGTATTTTAAGCCTAATAGGTAACCCATGGTGCAGGAATGTGGGTAAAGGTTAACTAGTACACTTTAAAGTTTACATATGTGTACCAAATGAGAAACATTGTCTTAAATCTAAAAATAAAATATAATTATATATATATATAATATATATATATATATATAATATATATATAATATATTATATTTATTATATAATTCCGTAAATATTATATACGCTATAGTTTCTTTTTAAAATAGACGGAATACGATGAGGAATCATACACTGAAACGCTATTATAAAAATATTCTTTTATTGAGTAAAATTACATCATTTTTAGAATTTCCTGAACAATAATAAAATCGTTGAGTATGGGATTTCCAGCTGAGAATACATTAACGAGATCTTCAAGAGGGCGCTTTTTAAGTAATCCATGTAAAAAGTAAACGGAATAGAGTCCACATAGCTGCGACGAGTATGATTGTATCGGAAACGTTAAGGTTTTCATGTAGCTTGAATTATTGTTTCTTAGGAATTGCTTTATATAAGGGGATGAATATAACGTCGATTGATGCAGTGAATCAACTAGAATCATACAGTTTTCATCAAGTTTGTACAGTACAGCCCAATGTCCCTGAGCAGTTTCCCATCTAGGTGAAGTGTTAAATATCAACCCTCCGTTTACTCTTATTTTTATATCTTCTAATTCATTACTGGCATATGTATGCTTGAAACCCTTTACTGACGACAGTAACACGGCAAGTTCAGCCTCGTTCATGGTTAGCCGCTTAGAAGCACGTTTCTAACCCTGTCTAGTTCAATGAGACTCTGGTATTCCATATAGACCATGACTGAAACAGGAACCTGTAAGCTCGAAGCAAAATTTAAATTCAATCCTAATGATCCACTCGTTACAGCGCTTAAATGAGTAGAGGCTGACGAAGAAAGGTCGGCTGTTAGTTCATAAGCATATAAATTAGAATTGTCAACGTAATCTTGATAGTGTTACATACCCGTTTCTGCTAGTCAACTACACTGTATCAGTTTGAGGCTAAACTCAAGAAGTCGTAGAAAAAGGCGAGAAGCACACGGCAGACTCATAAGGGAATTGGTGCTATAAGAACGTTTCGTAATCCTCTACAACCGGTAAATGCTCCTAGAACTTAGAAAGACTCGAGTCCGTTTACATATAGGTGAGCGGAATTAAAGGATGGCTTTTATACTTGGCCTGTTACAGCTGTAATGCTCAAGCATACCTACTACAACTTTCAAGGGTAGAGTAGCATTAACAATGTTATAAATATATCGCATCAACCGATGCGCCTGGTGTTAAAAGTTTTAAAAAATCCCTTTGTCTCACGCGATCATAGGGGTACTTTGCGGTGAGGAAAGAAGGATTGTCAATTTCAGATGTCTGTTAGCCCGTGAGTATTCACTTTGGTACATAAATATAGGTCTCCAACAATTTGAAAATTGGGGATGGGGGAGAACTCGTAGCTCCGCTTTTAGTGCTTACTTTCAATGCAAACTGTGGAGCTGCCCTAGTCAATTTCAACTTAAGTTCCACCCCGGGGAGTAGAAGAAGTCGCTCCTGATTAAGTAGATCCCCCATTAGTCGACCGTAAAACTCGTATGTGTTATTTGGAGATTTCGCAGCCCTGTCAATATGCTTATCTACATCTTTAAAGCTGTAGAACCCACAGGACTGCAGGTGGGATTGTTTCGCATCTTCACTAAAGTTTAAAAGATTGTTGATGTAGCATTTGTACGGGTATAAGGCTGTAGCTGAATTAACAGGTGTTTCATTAAGGAATATTTCCAGCTGGCTGAAAGCTGTATACAAGAAGTTACTCTCAGTGTAAACGACATGATCATCGGATATAGGTAGGTCGCTCCCGTCTTCTGATAAAAGTTTCACTTTCAAGTATAAATGGATGTCGCAGGGATCGATGTAAAAGTCCCCTGAACCAGTTACTATAAACTCTAAAGGTGCATCGCTATTGGTAATCGAGTGAGTAGGGTTGACAGATACGTAATTACTATTAAGCACACTAACTTGGGTTGGCAGAACATTAAAAAGATTTAATTCTGATTTACAACAACCATGAGACGCACTGGTTAAGAAATGCATCCTGCCGGTTCAAAAGCTTTCCTAAGAATGATTAGAATATAATGCCACACCTCTTATATACTTTCCCTAGATAAGGATATATATATTCTGATGATCCCTCAGTTCCCTTGTAACCTTCAAGCAAGGAAGAAGTGTTATCGAACCTTCGTGCAAAGAACCTTGCTATTTTCATGTGTTTAACATGCTCAAACTTAACCGTTTCATCTCTATACAGGACATTGTACAGTGGGAGGAAAATCTGCCAGACTGTGGAGTTTCAATTGTTTATAAAAGAAATCCCGATGGCAGTGACTTTTACACGTGTACTAGTTCCCATGCATACTATAGTAACCAAAGGGTATTTATGAATACAGAAGAACTACTTAATGTATGTTTACATGCCGAAACATTCATTTCGCACAGCATTAATAAACCTTCAGGTTTAATCGGAACAAAAGTAGTTATCAGTGAGAGTGTGAAGAGGAAACCTAAACAACTCATTATCGAGTTTTCAATGAAACAAGACATAAGCAGAATGGAGGTAAGAGTATGGAGAGCGTATAACTTGCGTACATTTAAACCCACGCGGTATGGATTCTTTATTACAGGAATACAGCAGTTGAAGTATATGTCTGAGATTCGCAAGAGGGTGTTATTACAGAGTGTAAGGGGTGAAATGTTGAGTAATCACGTAAATACAGCCCTTTATATTCTGTATGAGGAATACTACACATTTAAGAAAATGCTTACGGATAACTCTGAAGATATTATTGAATACTTCTTGAGTTCCATAGACGTGCATAAATTTATTTCAATGTTTAAAGAACAATGGTGTGATTCTATTTACACTGATGGATCAGAAAATAAACATACTATGATTTCTATACGTGATCTTTTCACATATATATTAGGAGATGGCGTGCATATACTAAGAGAATACCTATTGGAAAACGACCTGAGCGAGTGGCATATTTGTAAAGCTTTCGAACGAGTAAGTTTGAAATAGCCGTAGAACGTACCTTTAGGTTAACGTATAAATATATTTAAAAAGGAAATCTATGCATACTACATCCTTACTGGATTAACAGATGCCAATCATGGAGGACGTGGATAAATTCATGTTCCGTACACCTGCAACGTGCCTTATAGCAGGACCAACTGGGTGCGGTAAAACATTTGCTCTACTAAAAATATTAAGTGAATTAGAGATATTTGAAGAGCATCCTGTGAAAATAATATGGTGTTATAACGTATTTCAAACAAAGTTTAACGAATATAAAAACCTTATTCATTTCCATGAAGGCATCTATGACGTAAAATCGGTAGAGGATATAAAAGGACATAAGGTTATAATACTGGACGATCTCATGCATAAGGTGAATATTGAGGTAGCAGAAACATTTACAGTTTATTCTCACCATCTAAATATCTCGGTGTTCTTTATTACACAGAACATTTTCCATCAAAGCAAGCATATGCGTAGTATCTCATTGAATACCCAATATTTGATTCTTTTCGGCCAGAGACGAGACATGAGTCAGATTAACGTGCTAGCCAGTCAAATGTTTCCCCTTCAAAGGAAAGAGTTCTTAAAAGTATATAAAGAGGTTACTTCGAAACCCCATGGTTATTTGATGTGTGAACTTCACCCTAAAAACACGTACAGAGTGTTACTCCGCACCAACATTCTACCTTCCGAAATCGAAACTGTTTATATTCCTGAGTAATGTTGATAAAGAAATATTTACCGTTGATGAAAAATTATAAGAAACTAAGTAAAAAAGAAAAAGAGAAATTACTAAAAAACACATCCTTTGTAAACTGTATCTGTGAGATCTGTTTAAATATGGTAAAACAGGTCATACCATTGAAAACTGATCAGAAGAGAAAGTTACGTCGTCACAGCAACATCATTCGTAAACTTGTCCGTAAAGTTAAGAAGAAGAATTTAAAGAATAAAAAGAAACTGTTACAGCAAGGTGGAGGAGTTTTCCTTCCATTACTCTTCTCAGTAGTTGGTCCTTTGCTGTCTAAACTGTTAGCAGGGAATCACACGTAAGAATGAAGAAGGCTGTAGTAATACCGTTCGATCAATATACAAAGTTACAGGATAATTCTCTGGCTATTCCTCAACCTCTTCCCGAAGCACTACTCGATCCGCGAGTTGAACAGATACGTAATATTGAAAAGGAATTAGCAGAAATATTAACTTCAAAAGTTAATGTTGACGCGAAAAGGCTGAAATATCAGGAAATATTACAAAAATTATTAGAAGTCAAAGACAAGTATACAGGAATGCAGCCTATTTCAAATGAAGTTTCACAACGTGACTATGAAAGAAAGGATTTTAAAAAGGTTTTAGAAAACAGCTTACCTCCTACATTGAAAAATAAAGGTAACGCATTATATGATACTTTAAAAGATCAGTTAAATTGGAACGAATTAGGGCAGATTGTAGTTAATGATCAACCCCTTCAAGGATCAAATATAGTAGACCTGGTCTCAGACTTAGTTCGAGACTGGAAAAAGAAGCCTATACCAGGATGGGACGTCATTAAACGCGAGTTACAGGGTATTAATTTCCCTAGGAGTTTAATTCATAATAAGCAGAGGCTACAGGATTGGGATATTCATTATCAACCATCGGTATCCGAATCTGTAGGTCCTAATGAACGACCTTACAAAGGAATATTACATCGTAAGAGCAAAACAATAAGTAGTCCTCAAGCAATAAGAAAAAAGCGAAATGAATTAGCGCGAAACTGGTTAAGAATGTAATATACATTACGTCATTTGAATACAAAGATACAGCTGAATAACTCTCATCATAAAATATTCAGAAACCACGTCGGACAGGAATATACAAGAATACACAGGAACATTCTTGTATGTACAAGAACTACGTTATCTCCATTAGGCCTAAAAGTGTAACTCCGCCTCTTATGTTTCACCATCATAACTCTTAAGCCTAATCATATGATTGGCTGAGGTAACGTAAGCCAGCAATCGGGGGCGGAGCTAGATAAGCTCCGCCCACCTCTTATTCATGTATATAAGACCCAGCGCACTCTAAAGCATCATATATTTGTATTCCTACCTTCCAATGGTTAGTAGTTGTGTTACGACCGAAATGACGTGCTTAGTTAGAAATATCACGATCAGTGAGCTAACGTCTTGGTCTGTGGTGCATCAGCATTGCGCTGTTATCTTACGTTTTAGAAGAAGGCCATCAGGGGATCGCTACATTACATGCTTATCCCCTCAACCTAGTTATAATAAGCCTTTATTCATCTCTGTAGAAAGTCTCACCATCATCATGGAAGCTGTTTCGGATTGGAAGTCCAAAGACTATATGAACTTCAGCTTGTTAAATGAATGGGGGATAGCTAATACTCTACAAGGAGGTAATGAGTCACAAGGCGGTTAACTCTGATTTTTCTCTTTACATGAACACACTCCCGCGCGTACACATCGAGTGCTGGCTGCGACGTAATGCTTCTTCTGTTTTCTTACCATGTGCGCACACAATTACAATAAGTGGTAAAGAATCCATCGAACTGTTCCTAAAGATGAATGATGAATTCCTACATAGATTAGAAGATACGAATACACTGGAGGACCTCATAAACACCGCATATCGATTGGTTTATAATATCTACAGTGATAGTTTTTTATTTAACTCTAACAAGCGTCCGCGAAGATGCTAGAGGTCATAGAATCTTAATCGTTTTACTCCTCGCATGGAATCAGGAAAATGAGACTGAGAAAGATGTAAAAATCATACTCTGAAGATTTCAGCGGCTGAAATGTACACATTCATTACAGGAGAGGGAAGGGTAGGATTAGAGTCCTACGTAGAAGCGACGCAAGCAATTCTCGATGCATTAAAGTAATATATTCAAATAACCCTAATTATTATTATTATTATTACTGTAAATATTATTGCTTCAGTGTAAATATTATTGCATCCTTGGAAATACAAATTTTTTAAATATTTTACATTTCCTTATCCTTTTTTATTTTTTGGATTGTGCATATATATATATTAATTATATATATTAATATATATATATATTATAATATATATCATATCTATATATATATTATATATATATATATAATATATATATTATTTTAATATTATTTTTTTAATTTTATTATTCTCATTTTATTATTTTTTTATTATTTTTTATTTTATTTTTATTATTTTATTTATTATTTTTATTTATTTTTATTTTTATTTATTTTTTATTTTTATTTTATTTAATTTTATTTTTATTTTTATTTTATTATTTTTTATATTTATTTTATTTTTATTATTTATTTTATCTATATGCAATATGCAATTTTTTATATTATATTATATTATATTCTATATATATATATCTATATTATCTATATATATATCTATATCATATTATATATATATATATATATATATAGCGTTACATATTGATGCAGTAGCTAGCTGGGGGCAAAGGCAGGTAGTTGATCAACATACTTCACTGAGGGACAAATAGTTTTTTTGGGAGAGTTCACTAGATTTGCTTTTAAGATATCCTATATAATTGAGAAAAATAGAGTTAAAAAAATATTTTAGAGGGCGAAAGAGTCAAATTACTCTACATAGCCTGGTAAGAAAAAAAATTTCCTACACGGAAAACCATAGCCCCTCAGCTCGATAGTGTGTGAATTAGATTTAACTGAAATGATTAAATATAGTTTTTTCTTATAATGATGGGTTTCAATAGCGTGCTTTTTACTATTAATGTATATCTCTAAGACATACTTGGTTGAAAGCCTTAAAACGATAAAAGAACTCGGCTACAGTTTGCCCAGTGCAGTACTTGAAATTATAAAGGCCGAGAGGAGAACACCTAAATCATTCTGGACGGATTCAGGAATGGAATTCAAGGGGCGAGAGTTTCAGGAGTTGACTTTGGGAGTATGGTATAAGCTATTACAATACATTTTCCGTAAACAAAGCTGCTATAGTTGAAAGAGTCCAACGTACTATTAAGGAGCGCATGCATAGGTATTTTACTAAGATGAACACTTTTAAATATATTGATATACTTGATGATCTGGCTTATTCTTATAACAGATCTTACCATAGGACTATAAAAACAACTCCATTAGAAATGTCAAAAACGAGAGGTCATACATCGCATAGGGTCGAAAAAGAAAACAAAATAAAAGATAATTCAGGAATAAAGGTGAATGACTATGTAAGAGTATCTCGAACAGAAGAAAGATTCAGAAAGGGGTATGAAGCCGGTTGGACTACTGAAGTTTTTAAAGTTCACAATATCCGGTCGCACCGTCGTGATAGTTTAAAGTTATATTATCTGGGGATTTAAATGGTGAAAAGATAAAAGGAGGATTTTATAAACAAGAAAGTACAAAACGTAAAAGGTTCAAGCCCTGTAACTCACGTATATAAAATTGAAAAATATTAGCTAGCTAGAGGAAAAGGAAAAAAATAAACAGGTACTTGTGAAATGGAGGGGGTATCCTGCTAAGTATACTTATCTAAAAGCAAGTGAGTTAAGAATCATTAAAATCCATTGATATAAATCATGGAGAGGTTTAGAGTCACTTTTAATTTAACTCTACCTCCTTCAGCCCCCTTGGATTTACATCCTGATAATAATCTCGCTGATTTCACAACTGAACTAG
>JABUQX010021170.1:0-2500 GCA_015478945.1 Trachelipus rathkii | reverse complement strand
TCCTCTCTTCTCTCTCTCTCCTCCTCTCTCTCTCTCCTCTCTCTCCTCTCTCTCTCTACTCTCTCTCTCTCTCTCTTCCCCACACCACTCTCTCTCTATATATATATTATATATATATATATATAAATATATATATATATATAAATATATATTATATTAATTATAATATATATATATATATATATATATATATATAATAATAGTATATAATATATTAAATATATATATTTTATATATATATTATAATATAATAATATATATATATATATATATATATATATATATATATATAATATATATATATATATATATATTATATATATATATATATATATATATATATATATATATATATATATATTATATATATATATTAATAATATATATATATATATATATATATATATATATAATATATATATATATATATATATATATATATATATATATATATAATAATATATATATAATATATATATATATATATATATATATATATCAAGGCGTATGGGGGGACAATTTTGAGAGGCCCCAACTTTTTCGGCCACCTTTTGTATTCTTACGAGCTACAATTTCGGCATTGTAAACTTTTGTGAACCTTATAGCTTTTTTGATAGCTTTGATGGTTCCCAACACCGTAGAAGTAATCTAGTATGTTCTATTAGTGTTCTATGAATATTCTATGAGTGCCAGGTGAGTGTCAATGAGTGCCAATGAGTGCAATGAGTGCCCAAGTGATGCAAGTGAGTGCCAATGGTGCCACATAGTCCAAGTTAGTCCACATAGTGCCAATGAGTGTCACTTTTTTCAAGCCTTTCTAGCCTCCCTGAGCCCCTAATAGCCCCAATATCGGCGTCTACCCCTAGGTTATAAGTTATGAGGATTAGATTGGTGTATATTACAAGTGGCTAGGATGCACGGATTTGAACCAGCGGTTCAGGCGGGCGGGAAAACGCGGCGCGGCGGGCGGGGACGCTGCGGGTCGCACCTGCGGGTCGGCGGATTCGAAACACAAGGTTAAGACATTCCACAAAAAGGCTAAGCCCTAAAGACAGAACAAAAATCACCGTGGGTCAAAATTGACCATGTCGAAAAAATAGGGGGGGTAAAATAGGGGGGCAATACGTACGACGAGGCTTCGCCTCCGTCTGGCGCAACCCTTCTTCGAAGGGTTCTCAAAAAATTTAGGTTGCCAAAAAATTAGGGTGCCAAAAATTAGCGTTGCCAAAAAATTAGGGTTGCCAAAAAAATTAGGGTGCCAAAAATACCGTGCGGTCAAAAAGACCCATGGAAGCATCAAAGGTGTCGAAAAAAAAGTCAAGGAAAAAAGGTCAAGTCAGGTTTAAAAATATTGGCTCAAAAAAGGTCAAGCGTCAGTCCAGTCAGGTAGGTGGTCAAGGTCATTTTCGTCCGAATGGGCGTCCTACTACTGATGTTAATTTCCCAAGTAAAGTTAAATTCTTCCCAAAGGTTGAAAATGCTCTTCGGGTGTTGCAGTGATTCATGTGTAAGTTGCGAGGATTTACAGCAACTTGAATATGTTGGTGAACATGTCCTTATTGCATATAGATAGGGCATCCATTGCAGTCTTATATGGCAGATTTTCGGTATTTTGGCATTTCTTATATAATTTGAACTCTGCTACGTCAAAGAGTTTTAGTGTACGAGTATTAACATATCTAGCACAAATTGAAACTTGCTCAACGCCGGAGATATCCGAAGTTTCATCTACGAGAGCTGCAAAACATTTAGCCTTGTTAACAATGTCAACAACTTTCCTCAACAAAATAGCATTGCAGGCTTCTATTTGTGGACTAAGATATTTATAACCGTTTCCATCTAAAGAAGTCCCAGATTGACATCACCTTTTGCTCTATACCGTAGTATTGCCCGAAAGTTTCCTTCATTATTCTTGGGTTCTCTGACTTGGATATTTTACCAGAATCTGGATGGCCACGAAGAGCCAATTCTTACCGACCACATATTAATACCGTTTCAATTATTGGAACAAGCCGTTTTCTGTTCTCCAATACTGGTTGCTGCCTTTTTTTCTGTTTTGAATTGACAGTTCAGGCCTTTCCCAGGCTTGCTCAAAACTCTCACCATCAGCAACACAATCCATGTGGTATTTTAACGAAGCATGGCGAGTAAATTTTCAATTGCTTTTTTTCCAATTGAAGAAACCTTTTGTAGCGTAAGCGCCAAGGTTTAACTTTATATTTCTTTACCGAATAATATGAAGCTTGAAACCTTAAACCAAGCAAATCTAGGAAGGCCTTTATTTACCCCCCCCAAAAAAAATACTTCTTAAATTGTTTTTATAAGACATCGCCTAACGTGTCTGAAGGCATAAATACAATCTCATTTGATTAACTGCTTCAAAGAATACTGTCTGAGTGTCTTACAGTTCCTAGATCAACAAAGTCTAACTAGTTACTCAATTAATATACGTCTAAAAAATTTATAAACTAAGCCGTTTTCGTTTTTTAATTTGTGCTTA
>JABUQX010021169.1:15000-23989 GCA_015478945.1 Trachelipus rathkii | reverse complement strand
GATATATGGTGTTGGTGGTAGGCTTCTGAATGGAATCAAAAGTATGAATGGTGTCAATGGTGATTGGTTTAGGATTAATAGCGGAGTGAGACAGGGTTGTGTTATGTCTCCTTGGTTATTCAATTTGTATATGGATGGGGTTATGAAAGAATTCGAGGTGGGGATGGCAGGAAATTTGTTAGAATGATGGGAGAATGGAGATGTGAGTGGGAGGGTGCCCTACCTATAGTGCAGACGATTTGGCCCGTGGCGAATCTGAAGAGAGTTTGAGGATTGGTAGAGAGATTTGGCAAGGTGTGTAAAAGGAGGGGCTTGAAAGTTAACGTGGATAAGAGTGAGGTTATGGTTGTGAGTGAAGACAGTCCTCAGTGTGAAGTTATGTTAGATGGTGAGCAGCTGGAACAAGTGTCTGAGTTTAAATATTTAGGATATATGTTGGATGAGAAGGGAACGGATGATGCAGAGTGTAGTAGGAAAGTTGTGAATGGCAGGAAGGTAGTTGGTGCAATTAAATCGTTTTGTGGATGTAAAGGGACTAAGTCTCGAGTGTGCTAACTTCTTATATGAATGGGGGTATGTTGTTGCCTGTGTTGATATATAGTAGTGAGACTATTCAATAAGAAGTATAGATCTAAAGTTCAATGTGTTCAGATGGACAATCTAAGGGAGTGCTAGGTGTGAGAAGAATTGATAAAATGAGGAATGAACTTATTAGAGAGTTGTGTGGTGTGAAGAAAGGGGTAAATGAGAGAATAAATGAAAGTATGTTGAGATGGTTTGGTCATATGGAAAGGATGAATGATAGTCGGTTGGTTAAGCGGATGTATAGTGGCGAGTGTGTTGGGAACCGACCGGCTGGGAGACCGAAGAAAAAGTGGATTGAGTCAGTAAACGAATGTTTGAAGGAGAGAAATGTGAGTTTGGTAGAGGCGAGAAGAAAGGTGTATAACAGGAGTGAATGGCGGGGGATTGTGAGGGGGTATGGTTGTGGCCCACCTGGGCCAAGGGATGAACCCTTACATTGACGATCTACCATGGTGAGGGTCCGTCGCTGTCCCATGAAGCTTTAGGGTGGATTTTCTGACTGCGACGAGTTCTCACTAATTAATGGTACTGAGGGGGCGGTAAGGCTGGGCTTTCTTTTCGACTTTTGTCATGTTCTTCTACTGCTTTTCTTTTCCGATGCTCGTCACGCACCTTACTCCCATTCTTGGGAAAATAGAAGGTAGATAAAGAAGAAGAAGAAGAAGAATATATATATATATATATATATATATATATATATATATATATATATATATATAGTATATATATATATATATATATATATATATATATATATATATATATATATATATATATATATATATATATATATATTAGTGATGGGACGATTATGAGATCTTTGCCGGAAAAAATAGGCATATTTTTTTCATATCATCGTCATCGTCATCGGCAATTTTTGCCGATTATTTTGCCGATTAATTGAACAAATATTAAGAATTTTGGATAATATTAAAACTCAATAATATATATATATATATATATATATATATATATACCGTATATATATATATATATATATATATATATATATATATATATATATATATATATATATATATATATATATATATATATATATATATATATATATATATATATATATATATATATATATATATATATATACCCATTTTGATTATGGTATGTATGACATTCCAGTGCCTAATGGTTCGCCTTTCAGTTCTGCGTTCATATCCACACTCATCCTCCAGACAACATCTTAGAGACACCATCTTTTATCCACATATTATATACACATACTTATATCCACACCCCTCTTCTAGACAACATCTTACTATCCCTTATATCCCTATGTGTGGGGGAGAAAAAATTGCCGACATCGTATGTCCTGCGTGTCGTAGAAGGCAACTAAGTGATGGTGGTAGTTGGGTTGGCTGCCCACCAACTCTTATCTTTTGCCAGGAATGCTAATGCATGGCTCAGAGAAGGTCGTGATCGCCGTAAGCGGCGTTCTATCTTTCGGCGAAAATGTATGAATCGTATGGATACATGGAATGTCAGAGGAATGATGTATTTAGAAAGGGCAAATTTGATTTGCTCGCTGTGACTGAAACAAAGATGAAAGGAAACGGTGAAAATGAGTGGTGTGGTGTGAAATGTGTTTGTGTTGGTGTGGAAAGGAATGAGAGGGGGATAGAAAGATTTGCAATTCTGATGAGTGACTTGTGGTAGAGAGCTATGGTAGATTTTGTGTGTGTGAGTGCTAGAATTCTAAAAGTTAAATTTAAGTTTGAATAGGTAAAAGTATGTGTGGTTGCGACATATGGTCCATCTGAGGGTAATGTTGAAGAGTGCGATTTTCTGGGATAATCTGAATGATGTTTTGGATGGGGTGAGTAGGGGATTTAGTTCATTTGCCACATCTGCCCACCTAAGGATTTTTTTTTACAGTTGTCACCACCACTCACAGTCAGAGCCCTATTCAAGGAGGGGGTGTAGTATGCTCAAAAGTTCACCCTCTAGCGCAAATTACGCAGATATGAGAGCAGTACTCCATACAAGGGCGGATGAGACCCTTGTATAGCTGGAGCAACTGAGAAGAGGGAAAAAGTCTCGCAGTCTAAACAGAACTCCCAGTTTCTTTGAGGCCGCCCTAGCAACCGTTGTGATGAGGTTTCCAAGACATTTTTTTTGTTTATGTTAAGGCCAAGGATGTTTATATTGTCAACAGGAGAGACGAGAGAACCGTCGAAAGAGATAGGAAAGTTAGAATGCGTTTTAGAGAAGGAGATTTGCAGAAGTTGGGTTTTTAAAGAATTGAATTTCACAAGGTTGAGACGACCCCATCCGGAAATTCTATCCAGATCAGCGAGAATAGAATCGGAAAGATTAAGACGAGAGGCAATTCTAGAAGTAAAAGAGGGAGCAGAATTGATATGAGTTGAAGAATGAAGGGTCGAGTCATCGGCATATGAGTTGATAGAGTTAGAGGTGCAGGTGAGAAGATCATTAATGAAAACTAGGAATAAAGTAGGAAATAAGACAGAACCCTGAGGAACACCACTATTGACAGAAAAAGAAGAAATCGCCCCATCAACAACAGCCGACATTGAGCGATTTGAAAGAAAGCTAGACATAATTAAGCAAAGAGAAAGAGGAAACCCAAAGGAGGGGAGCTTGGAGAGCAGTGACGCGTGCCATACCCGGTCAAATGCTTTGGATATGTCAAGCGCCACCACGCAAGTCTCCCCGTAGTTCCTAAGAGCTGAAAACCATAAATCGGTTAGATAGGAAAGTATATCGCCAGAAGAACCTCGAGCGCTGAAAGCCGTACTGGCTATCGGAAAGAAAGGAATGAGTTTCCAGATAATCTAAGAAGTGAGAGTTGAGAAGGGTTTCAAAGATCTTAGATAGAATACAAGTGAGAGCTATAGGGCGATAGTTAGAAGGATCAGAGCGGCTTCCTTTTTTCGGAATAGGTTGGACATGTGCGAGCTTCCAACACTGAGGGAAAGTGCTAGTATTGAGACATAGGGAGTATAGTTGAACGAGGGGCGGGGATACCTCGGAAGCACACTCCCTCAAAACTTGGGGAGGAATGCCATCTGGGCCACCCGTCTTCCTATCCTTCATAGATTTCAGGGGCCTATGCACCCGATCAAATGTAATCACAGGCAAAGACATAGGACACCTGAGAGGAGAAGGAGGAGGAAGAGAAATGCCAGAATCGTCTAGGGTTGAGTTAGTGGAAAATAGGAGGCCGAAGAGAATGGCCTTTTCAGTTGGAGAATTAACAACAGAACCATCAGAGGAAAGGGAGATTTACAGAAGTTGCTAGAGATGTTTTTGGCAAGAGGCCAGAAAGATTTGTCAGTAGGAGAACCAAGGAAGTTAGCGCACTTTCGTTTGATGAAAGCCCGCTTTGCTCGTCGAAGAGTATCCCTGCAACGATTTCTAGCTGAATGAAAATTGGCGAGAGTGATTGGAGAACGAGAATTTTTCCACCCCCGATACGCACTGTCTCTAGCCTGAATGGCCAGAGAACAAGCACGATCGAACCATGGTTAATGAGGAGAGAAAGACTTAGTTGAAGAAGGAATGAACTTGCTAGTCCCATCAACGATTACAGCTCCCTCCTTATCTTTTAAGTATTTATACATCCATCATTATTCCTAACTGAGGTTGCCAATTTGCTATCATCTGCAAACTTGGAAACCTTACATTTAAGTCCCTGGTATAAATATTTTATACATATATAAAGAACAGCCACTGACCTAAGAAATCGTTACGGACCACAAACATGTCTCCTCATTTCCATTAATAAATACTTTTCATATTCATTAATTATTATTATTATTATTATTATTATTATTATTATTATTATTATTATTATTATTATTATTATTATTATTATTGTTATATTTTTATTATTATTATTATTATTATTATTATTATTATTATTATTATTATTATTATTATTATTATTATTATTATTATTATTATTATTATTATTATTATTATTATTATTAAAATTAAGAGACTTAAGGAATCAAAAATTTTGATCGCTTAAATAATTTCGGAGGGTTGAACCCTGATCCCTCTATTCTAGCCGTATATATATATATATATATATATATATATATATATATATATATATATATATATATATATATATATATATATATATATATATATATATATATATATATATATATATATATATATATATATATATATATATAGAGAGAGAGAGAGAGAGAGAGAGAGAGAGAGAGAGAGAGAAATTTTTTTAAATATATTTTTTCAAATAATCGTCATCGTCATCGTCGTAATAAATATCATCATCGCCATCGCCATCGTCATCGGCAAAAATTTCATAATCGTCCCATCACTAATAAAAGAAAGAGAAAGAGTATATATATATATATATATATATATATATATATATATATATATATATATATATATATATATATATATATATATTTTAAATATTTTTTAAAAAAAAAATTAAAAAAAAATTATTTTTATACTGACATTTTTTTTTTTCAAATTTTTTTCAGAATAATTGCATGTAAAAATAGTAAAACAAAAATGAAAATATTAGAAATTATACTCTTTTACTTAGTGAAATGTTTATAAGCTCATTTTAATTCATTTGTTGAAAGAATATATATATATACCGTATATATATATATATATGAAAAACTATATATATATATATATATATATATATATATATATATATATATATATATATATATATATATATATATATATATATATATATATATATATATATATATATATATATATATATATATTTCAAATATTTTTTAAAAAAAAACACATGAAAAAAAACACTATTTTGCCCACTTGGGTTTTTTCAAATTTTTTTCAGAATAATTGCATGTAAAAATAGTAAAACAAAAATGAAAATATTAGAAATTATACTCTTTTACTTAGTGAAATGTTTATAAGCTCATTTTAATTCATTTGTTGAAAGAATATATATATATATATATATATATATATATATATAGAAGTTTATTTATATATATATATATATATATATATATATATATTATATATATATATATATATATATATATATATATATATATATATATATATATATATATATATATATATATATATATATATATATATATATATATATATATATATATATATATATATATATATATATATATATATATATTTCAAATATTTTTTCAAAAAACCCACTTGAAAAAACACTATTTTGCCCACTTGGGTTTTTTCAAATTTTTTT
The DNA here is from genome assembly GCA_015478945.1 of Trachelipus rathkii. Classification (NCBI taxonomy): domain Eukaryota; kingdom Metazoa; phylum Arthropoda; class Malacostraca; order Isopoda; family Trachelipodidae; genus Trachelipus; species Trachelipus rathkii. The sequence goes on along the minus strand of JABUQX010021169.1, from coordinate 18,168 downwards.
CAGAATAATTGCATGTAAAAATAGTAAAACAAAAATGAAAATATTAGAAATTATACTCTTTTACTTAGTGAAATGTTTATAAGCTCATTTTAATTCATTTGTTGAAAAATATTATATATATATATATATATATATATATATATATATATATATATATATATATATATATATATATATATATATATATATATATATATATATATATATATATATATATATACATGAGCCGTGTCCAAAAGTGGACCTGCTAGATTTCTTCGAGATGGTGAGGAGTAACCAGGTCTTAAGGTTTGTATCATTTCAACAAAGTACTTCAATTCAACACTTAAAAATGAGACGTTGTTAGCATAAAAAACTGATATTTTTTGGTCAAGAATTTCTTTTTGTGCAGTTGTCATTTTAATGGTATATTTAGACAATTTCTTTTGAGTTTTTGATGTGTCAGATACAGATAACCATGTTTTCATTGTTGAATGTCTTGCAGCCATCGAAAATTAGATGAATCCCTTTCTTCTACATCTGTAAGATCCATACTTTCAACGGTTGTATTAGCACTTGATTCACTAGATTTGCCAGAATATGACAAGCGCTTACAAGATTTTTTCCGATGCACTTTTATTCTTTCAATTTTATTGCTAATTGTATCACTGTAATATTTACATTTTACTTTGCTGGTGCCTTAGACATTCAGAACTTCAGTCCATTCATTTCCTAGTTTTCTTCTGGATCCAAGAGTCTTTGGCATTACTGTTATAATCAAACTTATAATAACTTAACAAAATTGAAAACAAACAATTAAATTAATATGAAATTGCAGTTATTGCTGAAAAGGAAAGGAAAAATGAAAAAACCCAATTTTCCCCGGGTTTTTTCGGGTTTTAGATGAAAAAAACCGAAAAACCCCGGGCCCACTGGGCTTTTTCAAAAAAAGTGGGTTTTTTGCCCACCCTGTGATGGGGAGGTCAGGGGTGAGAAGGAAAGGGATATAAAAAATATCTGAATTTTCTACAGTATGCCTTACTCATTTTCTTTAATAAAGTGACTATATATATATATATATATATATATATATATATATATATATATATATATATATATATATATATATATATATATATATATATATATATATATATATATATATATATATTATATATATGTTGTAGTAGTTAAAATATATATATATTTATATATATATATATTTATATATATATAAAGATATATATATATATATATATATATATATATATATATATATATATATATATATTAGGGATGTGCCGAATAGTGAAAAAGCCGAATACCGAATACCGAATATTCGGCTAAAAGTATTCGGCCGAATAATCACTTCGCTATTCGGCCGAATAGTTATTTCAAAGTTCGGTCATCCATTTAGGGAAAAATAAAGAAAACTTACACTGGTCAACAAAAAAAAGGTGAAATTTTTCTTGGATGGACTTTTGTAGCAGATATATAGTAATTCGGAGGTGCTGATTCCATATATATTCTCGGATTTGCTGTATCACATCCCGTTTTCGTGCAATCATGGATCCCTATTTTTGCATATTCCCTAGGAATGCGCGCACTACGTAGGCTGTATAGACGTTACCTTCCACATATATCTACAGTAGCAGCAAGTTTACTGCGGTCGATATTCGGGAAGCATGTGGTAACTTTAGTACGTCTACATGTATGGATGCCAATGACCTGGATGATGTCTATCATCCATCTGAAATACAGTCGGATGGTCCGTCATTGTTCACCCAGGGTGAACTGAACGATCTTGTATGAGAGTTGTATTTGCTGAAGTTGTCCTGAGCTGTTGGCTTCGAGGTTGCATGAAAATGACTACTGGACCATGGCACAAGAGTAACATTTTATTGTAACAGAGAAGCAGAGCTGCGGAGGCTCTTCCAGTCAGATGGTAACCTTGTGTATTGCAGTGAAGTTGCAGGCCTACTACTCGCTATGGGACTCCCAGCATACGATGCAGGTGAGTGGCGACTGTTTATTGACACTTCCAAGAGCAGTTTAAAGTGTGTGTTGTTACACAACGGCAACAGGTATGCTTCGGTTCCAGTAGGGTACTTGGTACGGATGAGAGAGGAGTATGCAAAAATCAAGACAGTTTGGAGAGGCTACAATATCAGGTACATGGATGGTAAATATGCGTCGACCTCAAAATGGTAAACATTTTGCTCGGTCAGCAAGCAGGTTTCACCAAATATCCCTGCTTCCTGTGCTATTGGGACAGCCGGGCGGCAAAGGATCACTGGACCAAAAGAGAATGGCCACTGAGGGAAACCTTGACGCCAGGTGACAGGAACATCGTACGTGAACCACTTGTACAGAGAGAAAACATCATCTTACCTCCACTACACATAAAACTTGGTTTGATGAAACAATTTGTGAAGGCCCTGGACCATGATGGTGAATGCTTCCGCTATATATGCTCAACGTTTCCTGGTCTGAGTGACGAGAAGGAAAAAGCTGGGATATTTGATGGTCCACAAATACGGACACTCCTCCGTGATGCTGCCTTTGCTACAACAATGACTGTGTTAGAGGCAAGAGCGTGGAATGCTTTTTCAGATGTAGCACAGAATTTTCTGGGGAACAGGAAAGCCGAGAACCACTAAACTGCTAGACAGTTTTCATTCTCATGGATGTAGAATGAGTATAAAGTTGCACTACTTACATTCTCACCTAAGAAAATTTCCGGATAACCTAGGCGATGTTAGTGATGAGCAGGGTGAACGCTTCCATCAAGATCTAAAGTTCATGGAAGGACGTTACCAGGGCAAGTGGGATATCAATATGATGGCCGACTATTGTTGGAGCTTGATGAGGGATATTCCAGACGCTATGCACAGTAGATCGTCTACGAAGAGAAAGTTACTACCATCGTAGGTATGTTTACATTAACTAAACCCATTCCTTCTATTACATTCATTGTTGTCCCATATTACTCTTTATTCATAGTTGTATTATATGTTTAACATATATCTATCAAAGACATGTATCATATCATTGCGATTTGTTTCTCTCCCTTCATATATCCAATATATATATATATATATAAAATATATATATATATATATATATATATATATATATATATATATATATATATATATATATATATATATATATATATATATATATATA
>JABUQX010021169.1:0-10000 GCA_015478945.1 Trachelipus rathkii | reverse complement strand
ATGATGCAGCTGAATGTCAAACAGCATAAATTAATCCAAGACGTTTCTACACGCTGGAAACTTATGATATGCTTAAAGAATTGTTTGAACAAAAAAGTTCCCCTATCCATATACGCTGCTGAATTGCAATCAGAAAATGTGACTGATTTTCAGTGGCAAAAATTATTCCATTTACTTGAGCCCAATTTGACAACATCACTAAAGCAAGCATTAAACGTGAAGTTACAGATCGCCAAATGATCCCTTCTATTTTAGCAATAAATCATTTTTAATAAGGCAATTAAAAGCAAAAGCTCAGTGGAATATAATTATTACACTCGTTGAAGAGCTTTAGAAATCAGTAGAAAGACTTTCTAAGGTTCTATGTGATAAATCTTTGGTTGTAGCTGACTATCTATAGATCTGGCGATTCAAGCTATTTTTCAACATGAATAGATTGAATCAGTTAAAAAATATGGTATCGTTGACGCATTGGAAAGAAATGCATGAAAATTTAGCCCTGACTCTTCTGTTGACGATGATTCACGTAGTGGGAAAGTGAAGCTAAAGGTTCCATTTTCACTTCTTTAATGGATTGTTTTTAAAGAATTGTGGCATCAAAATCGTCATAAAGAAAAGAAAGTGAGAGTGAAAAAGAAAGTCCCATTCTTCTGGCGATGTGATTATTGTACATAAAGTAAAAGGCTACATACGAAATTACATCAAGAAATAAATAAATATTAAAATTGCTACTTTGACCAGTGAAGACCATATGATATTCCCTTCAATTTGGTGGAAAACAACTTGGGAAATTAGTTTATGAATTATTGAAAACTAAGCAATAAAATATCTTCAGCTCCCACCGTCATTTCAGTCGAAAGTGAAAGAATATTTAGAACGGGAGGAAAATTTATGAAGCCACAAGAAATAGGGTATCCCCTGAAAATGGAGAACTGCTAATGTTCTCGTCATTTTTTAACCTTAGTAGCTTATTTCAAATGAAGTTTAGTTTAATATCATTTACTACGAAACTTTTCAATTTTTCATTATTATTTTTTAATATGTGAATGGTTTGCATATAGGAAGAAATAGTTATTTATTTTGTTTATTACTTTGTATATAACACTGGTAAAACATGAAATTTCTTGGACAAGGTTTCGCAATTGATTTTGATGTGCTGATTCCAAAAAATGTAATCGGTTTTTGCATATCACATCGCATTTGTGAAATATTGTGTGTAACACAGATTTGTAAAATTTTATGATTTTTACCTTTTTCAAGAGGGTTTATCACAATTATTGCGATAATATTATATAATATTATATATATATATATATATATATATATATATATTATATATATATATATATTATATATATATTTATATTATTATTATATATATACTATAAATTAATATATATAGATGAGTTATTGGACTATATGAAGGGAGAGAAACAAAACGCAATGATATGATACATGTCTTTCATAGATATATGTTAAACATATAATATAACTTATGAATAAAGAAATTGTTAAATTATAGAGGACTAACATATGAAATATGTAATAGTAAGGATTGGGTTTAGTAAATGTTATAACATACCACCTGTATCGTTATTGTACTTTCTCTTCGTTAGACGATGCTACGATATATTTGTGCTATAGCGTCTGTGAATATCCCTCATTCAAGCTCCAACAATAGTCGGCATCTATATTGATTTTATTAAAGCTCACTTGCCTTTATGGTGCATCTCCTATGAATCTTTAGAATACTAGAATAAAGGAAGCGTTCATCCTGCTCATCACTAACATCGCCTAGGTTATCCCGAAATTTTCTTAGGTGAGAATGTAAGTATGCTGCAAAACCTCTTATACTCATCTTTATCACTCGAAATGAGAATGTGAAATCTAAGCAGTTCCTGTAGCAATGTTAGTGGTTCTCGGTCTTTTTCCGTCCCCAGAAATATTCTAACTGCTACATCTGAATAGCATTCCACGCTCTTGCCTCTCTATCACACAGTCATTGTTTGTAGCAAAGGCAGCATCACGTAGGAGTGTCCGTATTTATTTGTGTGCCATCAAATATCCCAGAGCTTTTTTCTTATCGTCACTCACACCAGGAAACGTTGAGTCATATATAGCGGAAGGCATTCACCATCATGGTCTAGGGCTTCACAAATTGTTTCATCAAACCAAAGGTTAATGTGTAGTGGAGGGTAAGATGATGTCGTCTTATCTCTGTTAACAAATGGTTGCACGTGACGATGTCCTGGTTCACCTGGCGTAAAGGTTTCCCTCGGTGGCCATTCTCTTTTGGTTCCAGTGATCCTTTGCCGCCGGCTGTCCCAATAGCACAGGAAGTAGGGATATTTTTGGTGAAACTTGCTTGCTGACCGAGCAAAATATTTACCATTTTGACGTCGACGCTATTTACCATCCATGTACCTGATTTTGTAGCCTCTCCAAACTGTCCTGAATTTTGCATTTACTCCTCTCTCATCCGTAGCGTAAGTACCCTACTGGAACCGAAGCATACCTGTTTGCCGTTGTGTACAACACACACTTTAAACTGCTCTTGGAAGTGTCAATAAACAGTCGCCACTCACTTGCATCGTATGCTGGGAGTCCCATAGCGAGTAGTAGGATTGCAACTTCACTGCAATACACAAGGTTCCATCTGACTGGAAGACCCTCCGCAGCTCTGCTTCTCTTGTTCCGAATAAAATTTTACTCTTGTGCCATGGTCCAGTAGTCAATTTTCATAAGCAACCTCGAAGCCAACAGCTCGAACAACTTCGGCAAATACAACTCTCATTCAAGATCGTTCAGTTCACCCTGGGGGAACAATGACGGACCATCCGACTGTAATTTCAGTTATGAGATGATATTACTCATCCAGTCGTTCTAATTGTCTATACCATACATGTAGACTATTAAATGTTACCACACTGCTTTCCTCGAATATCGGACCTTGCCAGTTAAACTTGCTGTTACATGATTTAGACTATATGCTGTGGAATTGGTAACAGTCTTATGATCTAGCCTACGTAGTTGCGCACATGAATTTCATGTCATTCCTAGGGAATATGCTAAAATAGGGATCCATTGATTGCACGAAAACGGGATGTGATACAGCAAATCCGAGAATATATTATCGGAATCATCAGCACCTCCGTTAATTACTATATACCTTCTGCTACAAAAGTCCACTCCATCGAAATAAAATTTCATCTCTTTTTTGTTGTTTGACTCAGTTGTATGGTTTTCTTATATTTTTCCCTAAAATGGAAGATGATGCCGAAACTTGGAAATAACTAATTTAGATTCGGGCGTAATAGCGAAGTGTCATTATTCGAGCCGAATATTTCGGTATCGGCTCCGAAATTACTGTAGCGATATTCGGTAATTCGGCTTTTTCACTATTCGGCACATCCCTAATATATATATATATATATATAGATATAGAACAATATACTATATTTTTACCAATTACTTAATTATATATATATATATATATATGTATTATAATATATATTGTCATGTAGTGAATATATATATATATATATATATAATATATATATATATATATATATATATATACACAAAATAAATATATACGGTTTATATAACACACAAATCTATACATTTATACAAAATAAATAAAAATATATTATTATATTTTTTAATTATATTTAATGTTAATTACTATATATAATATATATATAGTATATTGATATATAATATAATATATAATATATATATTATATATTTATAGATACCTAATTCTGTTATTATATATATACCATTCATCATTGCAATACCAAATGTCAACAACAGCCAACTATCCCCACTCTCTAGAAAAACAGACACAAACTACAAAGAAGGCAGATCTTGACACTATTCAGAAACTAACCATTATTAGAAACAACTACATCCTCCATACATCCCAATATCAATCCAATATGCTTAAACACATATAAAGATAGCATTTAAAAACCAATCAATAAACCTAAGCAACACACCATTCTTACAAACAATCTTTCCTAAACTTCCTCTGCCAAAACATCCAATGCTCAAGTCATTCACGAACTCCTACCGAGAATATGGAATGATTGCCTTAATTATTACCTGAAATAATCATCTAATCAATAACAACTAAGATCACACTTCACAAATCCATCCCAAAATACCCAAACACAAAACCCACAAACCAACAAACAACATGCAAACACTCTGCAACTCACTTCGCAAAGCAGAGTCAAAAACCCACACACCCTCAAAACAGGAAAATAATCAAAGCCCTCAATAAAATAAAACTCAACCACAACCCAACATTGAAATAACCACAACTGACCTAGAAAACATGTAACAAAGACACTTAAAAACTCACTGGCAACTGGCCCAGACAATATCTCAAACAAATACGGTACCTCAAACACCTAGGGAACACAGCTTTAACACAATTAGCACAAATACAAGGACTAACTATAAAGTATCCGACCTTCAATTTTCACACGCAAAGTATTGATGCTAGGATTGGGTTACTGTTCACATATGAAGAAGAAAGTTTAATGTACATGTTTGAAATTTTTCTCTGCATTGCGGTGAGTCAGTCGTTCGCTACATGCAGTCGAGTGAGGTGCTGTTGTACATGCTCATCAAAATTTGATTTTTCGTAAAATGAGTGAATGAGTTGAACAATGCTGAAAGGGAAACTGAGTCCCCTTTCTTATAATGGAGGAATTATTAGTGTTAAGAGGAATTTATTCCTAACAAGTAAACAAATATAAATATATATAGTTTCGAAATTAGAGGCTTTTCTCAATAAATTATTATTTTTTTTATTTATTTATTTATAAGCTATACTTCATATATTATGTTTTTTTCTAATTCCAGTCATAATTCTGTTAAATTTTGGAAAGCTTTTACATAACAGTAGGAATCATTTTAGAGTAAAATAAAGATTATATTTGAAAAGAATCTCTGGAAGAATTACACCTATCCAAAGAACAGGAAAGCTTTTACATAACAGTAGGAATCATTTTAGAGGAAAATAAAGATTATATTTGAAAAGAATCTCTGGAAGAATTACACCTATCCAAAGAACAGTTTGGGACACTGTAGAGAGGAATTTCTATGAATATACCACAAAACCCTCATTAATAGGTATTTGGGAATTTATGTTTAATTGAATAAAAGCTGAATGAATGTGAAGTTTAATAAGACTTCATGTTTTGAAAATTAGATTTTAAGTCATACCTAAATTAAGGAGATAATTACATTATTCAAATAATAATTTTGAAAGTCTGAAGGAGTGGTAAATATTTTTTTTAAATAATTTAATTCATCCTCCAAGGCATATACATTGCATTGCATTAATTCAATGTATATTCTTTCCAGGGTTTTTATTTCTTGAATTGTTTCCCGCGTTTTACTTTGGTGTGTTCGTTGGAGATTAACCAGATGCAAACTGATTGAAGAAGAGAAAGAATTTAAAAATAAGAAATCCTAATTACCATAGCTGTACACTTTTCACTCACTTTTCTTCTTCCTTACTAACCCCAGAATTACACGTAATTCCTAAAAACCCATCTCTCATATCTATCCACTCTTTTCTCCCGCATGCGGCACAGCATGCAAACTGAGGCAAGAAATAAGATAAGAAGTAGAATAAGTTGTAAGAGAGAGGAAATAGATGTTTAAGAAAAGTATTGAAGGGAATTACGGATTTTGTGAAATCCGAAAACATGAATAGTTAAGAGACTTAAGATGAAGCATGACTAGGTAGAATCTGGAAATACTAATAGTTAAGATAGAGCCTGCCTAAGTAATTCACATACTGATAGTGACATTTGTAAATAAATTTTTTTTGCAAGTTTATATAAAATAAAAATTGTAATCGAGCTGCGTGTCAATAGCCCTGAGAGTAGGGATTTTTGAAAAATTATTGCCTCATAAGGTAAAGATTCAGAAGCTAAACAAAAGTGCGCCCTCAAGGAGTCCACATTCCTGGATCCGGCTGTTGGAAAAGGCCAGAAGACTAAAAGTAAGTTAAAAGAAGTTTTGTTGTTTATTAATGAGAGAAGGTGGAGCAATAGATAGGAGGACCTGTCGGGTAGCCCCAGAACATATACAATATAATACTTCCCTACACATTAAACCTAAACTGTTGTACCCCATTTCCCCACTCACCATTAAAACGCTACTGCATAAAATTTTGTCAAAAGCTTGGTGATTCTCAAAGTGAAACAATTCATAAGATTCAGATGGTGTTTGGAGATGATGCTATGGGAATAACACAAATTAAGGAGTGGTTCAACCAATTCAAAAAAGGACAGACATCTGTGGAGAATGATCATCATTCTGGGAGACCAGAAACTGCTCAGAATGAAGCTGCTGTTGAGAGCATATTAAATCTAATAATGGGAGATCGTCATTTGATCGTACAAGAGATTGCCGAAGAAGTTTTGTTAGGTATATACACAGGAAAATCTAAGTAAAATTAACAAATCTTATCATAACCTGAACTAGGATGGCCCTAAAATGATCACAAGGCCCACTAGTTTTTTTTTATAAGCCTATGGTAAAATTTTAAACTTTGAGAGGCTTTAACATTTTTTCCTATTTAAAGGCAAATCATTTTCCTTTTTTTTTTAAGCTTCATTATTATTTTTTAGAGTAGGCTATATCCTATGATTTAAAAAAAAAAAAAAAAAAAAAAAAATTTAAAGAAAATCTTATGGGAAAATTCAAACTTTGAGAGGCTGTAACTTTTTTTCCTAAAGAGATGGCCAATTTTCGTTTTCACTATTCTTCACTATTTTTTTTTTTTTAGAGTATATCCTGTGATTTTCATAAAAATTAGGGGTGACCCAAGTAAAACTGCAGGTCCTGATGGTATATATGGTAGAATTCTGAAGGAGGGTAGTATCATCATTGCAAAGGCACTGTATTTGATTTTTAAGCAATCTATAACATTTGGTAAGGTACCAGAAGACTGAAAACAGGATATGTTGTGCCTATTTATAAGAAAGGTAATAAGGAAGATTTGGGAAATTATAGGCCAGTTAGCTTAACAACTCTCATTGTAAAAGTTTTAGAAGTTACTGAAAGGTCATATAGAGAAATATTTAGAAAATAACAAGGTATTGTACTACTCCCAAACATGGTTTCCGAAAGGGTGGGTTATGTCAGAAAACTTTAAGAATTTATGGAATACATTACTGGCTGCATTGATCAAGGAGATCCAGTTGATATATATTTAGACTTCAGCAAAGCTTTTGATAAAATTCCCCACATAAGGCTGATAAAGTTATTGCAATGCGGTGTAAGGGCCTGTCAAGACTGTCGGGCTATTAAGAACTGTCCAATAGTTTAAGTTAGTTTAAGTTATTTACATTTACAAATAATACCATGACTTGTTTTATGTTTAATCAATTTTCCCCCTTTCTACTAATCACGTCTGTTTTAGGAATAATAAAAGTTTTTCAGCAGTAAAAAGTATTTAGCAAAGAAAGTTTTTTTTCAACAAAGTAGTTTTCTTTATATACTGCGTTTTCATTATTCTTGTGGAAGTCATTTTATTTACGGAACTTCCACTACGGATTAGTAGGAAAACCACTATGCGAGTTTATAACCAATATGCCTTTACCATGATCACTGTAATACTGAAAAATACTTTAATATGCTTCTCATATTAAAGTGTTACAGTGGTTTATGTTTATTTCCCCTTATCGTAGATGCAACAACTACTGAGAATTATCAACATCAAGCAGTGATATTGCTGACAAGATCCAGAAAGGACTCGTGAGAATACAGAAAATAAAAGATAAAACCCTACCTCCAAATAGGGTAGGTGCTCTATGATATTTAAAGCTCCTTTACTTAATCCTTATTTATGCAATGCAATTCTTTATTTACAGTAGATACTTATTTTATTATTATTTATTATTACTTTTTATTTATTATTATTTATTTTTTATCACTTTATTTATGGCATTCATTATTTTTATATTATTATGATTGAAGAATATAATCGATTTTATATATTCTTCAGGTTTTTATTTCTGAACTTTTATTTACGGGACTCAACTTTTATCCTATGGTCAGACTTTTAATTTTTCTTCAAGTTTTGTCTTTATTTTTGTCCTGAAAACTTCACATTCAATCTCTGAAGAGATCTCATAGTTTGATTTCAATTTTGATTCCTGATTCCATCATTGTGAGATTGAGATCAGAAATATTCAGAAGAAGCTTTAACCGGATAAGTATAAGAGCATTAATTGGTATTGCATCTCATCCAACATTCATTCATATTACACCCTTGCTCCATTATTTATTATTTATGGTGCCACTCTGGATGGTGTTTGCTGATAAATGAAAAGACACCTCTATTTACATTCATTTGTTTACAGTATTGGAACTGTGATTCCATTGTATATACTTTTTTTTTTACATTTATAATAAACTTAAAATCATATGTCTTTCACTGTTCGAGAGAATCCCTTGTGTGCTGAATCAATTGAACTTGCTGGCTAATCCTGCAGTACCGTATACAACAGAAATTATTCCCTTAAAGTTTGCTTGACCGTTAGTCACACTGGCCTAATAATTTAGAGTTTCCATCTCCATTCATACTTCCCTCTCTTTCTGTCACTGATCTTTGAACTCTGTTTTAGTAAATTTAGGTGTGTATGTTTTAGGGGAAACTTTTGGGATTTAGCTTTCTCGGGTTTCAGGTTAATTGTTGTTAGGTTTCTGAGGGCGCCTTTGTTTTTCCTTAGATTTAGGAACACGGCGTCTATGCCACCTCTCTCCTTTACATACCCAACCCTTAAATTTTTGGCGCCTGAACAGGGACGCACGTATGATTGTTAGCTATCTTAAAACATAGTTCGACATACATTATTTTTTTTATACATAGAACATAGCTGTTTTTCTGTCTATTCTCCCAGTACCTAACTTTCTCTAACTGATTCAAGCGAACCGGGAAGTATTCTGTGGAGAAGTTTGGCAGTTCAATCGTGAATGCTTATCTGGCGCTTCTCTCGAGTCAGCGGATACGCAGCCATATAATTTTAAGGTTATTGACTTAAAATATCAGTAATAAAAATTCAGACAATTTAACCTTCTCCTAACTAAATTCTTAAATTCTCCCTAATCATTTATCATCATCTCATCCCTAATTTAAGTTATTAATAATTTATTTCATATTTATGATTTATGTTAACAATTAATAACCTTTTTCCCTGCTAAATACAGTTTTTGTTTGATAAATTTTTTTTTAGTGGGATTTAAAGGGATGGCTGATAGAGGGAAAGAATATGGGGGGTTAAGTGGAGTAGATGGAGTGGATTTGTTAGGAGATTAAGACATTAAGACATTAAGAATATAGAGACAGTAAGAAGCCACATGAGCCTATCGAGACTGTCCCAGTCAACCCACTAACCAAACATGCTCATGCAAATCCACAAAGCACCCTAGGTTTTATTACTTATAGGATTTAGTTTACATTTCTTTTTATATTTTTTTAAAGTTTTCATTTTATAAGTTTAATTATACTTTCATATTTTGTTTTAATATATTTCCTGCTCATATAGAGCAGTAATCCCATTTTAGAAGAAATTACAATGTTAGGCATAAATATGTATGAGAAAGAGAAATATGTTACAACTAGTCTAAAGTGGAATTAGGGAAAAAATTTAAACAAAGTGTTCAGCTTTAGTTGAAGACGTATTTAGTATTCAGAACTTGGGCGTAGTTGTGCCAAATGAAGAGACAGTAGTAGGAAAAGCTAGAGTTGACATATTTCAGGCATGTCATGCCTGAAAAAAGCGTGATAAATAGAAACGAAAAAGATTGTTAATTTTTTCTCTCCGGAGAAAGATAGGGGATTTGGTGAAACTAAAGAAGTTATCCGCATGATATCTCGAAAACTAAGATAGGTACAAGACAAACTATCACATATATGTAATAGGTATAGAATTTGTATGGAAAATAAAAAAAAAATTATCTCTCTCTT
>JABUQX010021168.1:15000-22053 GCA_015478945.1 Trachelipus rathkii | reverse complement strand
GGGTTTCTGTAAAATAGAAACATCTGCTTCTTCTTTACTTAAATTATCTGTTATAATCTCTCTGTATGCATTTTTCAACTGTTTATCTGATAAATTTTCTGAGCAGGTTACTATACAAGTAGATCCTATCTGCTTATTCTCTGTAGCAATAGCAGTTTTATTAAAATCTTTTTCAATAAGTTCTAATATAGGATGACACTTCCCTATATATATATTTCTTCTTAAATAAAAAGGTTTTGTCACTTAGATTAATATAACTCAAAAATCAACTTCATTGTTTTCTTACTGGGCATTTTACGAGTTTGCAAAATTATAATGCCCTAAGGAAAAAAGAGAGAGGTTATTAAAGATTTTTCCAGTTTCAAATCTTCTTTACTCTCAGGTCTGACTTTCAAATAACCATAAGATTGAGCAGGTGCCATTGTTTCTTCTATTAATAACAATTGAACTTCTATTCCTTCGTCTGCTATTAAAGGTCCTTCCTCTACTGGAGGAAGTTGTGAATTTTCTTTGTTCTCTTGAAGAACAACACTATTTTTATTTATTTCTATCTTGGTAGGCTTCTTCAATGAGCCTTTAATAATTTCTGTCTTACAGTTATTACTGTAATTATTTAATTTAAACTTATCATTCCTATTGGAATTATCTATGAAATCTTTTCTATGATTATTAATCATTCTATCTTTCTTAGTTATTTTTTCATATTGATTCATGAGAAAATAACTTCCTAATTTGGCAAAGATTTTAACTTTTATTTCGTTATCCTCTTCTTTAAGATTTAAATGCGATGAAGAAAGGTCTAGTGAGTGTATGGTAAATACACTTGTACCTAATAAAATTCCAATCCAAGCTCCAGTGCTTCCAGTTTTACACACTAAATTACAGAGGAAATTACAGCCTCCAAATCCTGGCAAGGTCGCCAGTCTCGCCCTTTCGTCCTTTCTTATTGACTTGGCGAGAAGCAGGTTTAATAAACGCACAATTCTTGAGAGTTTTTTATTTCATCCTAAACTACATCCAAATAAAATGATATCCAAAAAATGTCCAAAAAAGACTTCCAAAAAAAGTCTCCAAAAAAAAATCCAAAAAAACCTATATAAAAGAAAAAAAAGGAAATACAACATAAGTTACATGTAATTTTTAAAAGATAATTAGCTGTAATTAAAAATCAATTAGTCGTATTTCAATATTTCATATATCATATATAACAATATTATAACAAATAAAATATTAATTTATATCATTAACACATAATATATATTTTCATTAAAAAACAAAAGCATTAATTACAATATATCCAAATATTAATTAACAAATATATTTCATTAAATATGTCCAACATTCTTTATTTTTTAAAACAATAAAATATTTCAAATAAATATTTTTACAAGATTATTTTATTATTATTATTATTATTATTATTATTATTATTATTATTATTATTATTATTATTATTATTATTATTATTATTATTATTATTATTATTATTATTATTATTATTATTATTATTATTATTATTAAAAGTAATTCAATTTTACCTTTGCACGAGCGATGGAAAAGTTTTTGTGTGAGCGACACCCTTTGTCTATCTCACTAATGTTTTAATCTCTTGCCTGTTTTTTATATTTAAATTTTATAATTAAAAAGGAAAAAGAAAAAAATGTACATTCTTTGCATATTATATGATATATATATATATATATATATATATATATATATATATATATATATATATATATATATATATTATATATAATATATATATATATATATATATATAATATATATATATATATATATTATATATATATATATATATATATATATATATATATTCATATAACATCTCAA
Organism: Trachelipus rathkii; assembly: GCA_015478945.1. NCBI lineage: Eukaryota > Metazoa > Arthropoda > Malacostraca > Isopoda > Trachelipodidae > Trachelipus > Trachelipus rathkii. The sequence continues at coordinate 20,202 of JABUQX010021168.1, read as the reverse complement.
ACAATGTATGTATGAATGTTTCAATTTTTAAGAAAACTTCTATCTTTAATATTTCGCGCCTATGCAACAATACTCAGAGCTATTTCTTTAGCTGTTGTCTAAGTAGGTATCAGGCCCAAACAAACGACTTTTCCTATGTTCCAACCATTTTTAAAAGATCGTTTTCCCCATAACTCTCTCTAAACCCCTACTCTAATCTCTCTAAACCCCTAAAGTTTCTCCCTCTCATTCCCCCATCATTCTCTCGGTCTTTCTATCTTTTTCCCGAAGTGAAGTCTGCAAATGGATTTATTGAAATGAATCTAGATTTAAATCCAGATGGATTCCTAGATTTAGGAATGAATTTTTAGGAATAGATTTTAGGAATGAGATTCCCAGATTGAGAGACGTGACTCACAGACGGATTTCAAAAGACATAGCGCCAGTTTTACGATCCCAAAGCTTAAAGAATTGTTGACTCAGGTCGTAAAAGCGATATTAAAAGAAAAGTTAGTTAAACAAAAAATGTTGCAAGAGAGCTAATGTTTTGAGATAGTAAATTTCGAAACAGAGTTTGTTTTTGAAATATATGTTTTATTTTCAAATCAATAAAGAATTATTGATTTTATTTATTGAGAAATCTAAATTTTACAATATATATATATATATATATATATATATATATATATATATATATAATGATATTAATATATATATATTATATTATATAATATATATATATTATATATATAATATATATTATATATGGGTCATGTTATTTTTCTTACGTTCTTTGGTGAGGTTGTTAATAATGAAAAAGTTAAATTTACCCTATGAAAGAGAAAATAAGTTATATTCAATATTTGCAGTATTGGTGAAGCTCGATAAATTTTTAATTCTTTTCTTTTAAATTTTATTATATTTTTAAGTTTTTTCTAAACAATTTTATTTAATTATTAACTGTATTGGTGCTAAAAAATATGTTCAAGATTGTCCTTCAATATTTTAATTATTGTTCTTTATGTTTCTATGGTATTTAATTACATTACATTAAAACATAGAGGAATTAAATATTTGTCAACCAGTGTGTGTTAAATTCGGTAACTACTTGCGGGAAGTAACATAAATCATTATTTTTAATTTGGAATTTTGATTATTATATTTAGGTTTACGTTACTGTAACGTTATGATTAAGTAGGTTAGGTTTAGGTTAGGTTAGGTAGTTAGTTAGGTTAGTTTAGGTTAGGTTAGCTTAGTTAGGTTAGGTAGGTCAGGTCAGGTCAGGTTCAGTCAGGTTAGGTTAGGTTAGGTTAGGTTAGGTTAGGTTAGTTAGTTAGGTTAGGTTAGGTTAAATTAGGTTAGTAAGGTTAATAGGTTAGATTATGGGGTAGATTAGGTTATATTGCATTAGATTAAGAAAGTTTGTTTAAAAATAAAATTTAGTTTATATCACAGGTTTGTGCTAAATTAATCCAATATGCATTGGTGAACAAAACATGAAGGTGGAAAGTAAGTGTGTGTTTTTAAATATAAAACTAAAAAACAAAAAGGAATGAACATAAAGATGATTGATTCATATATTTGCGAGAATGGGGAGTACAATAAATGAAGGAAAAAAATCGTATTTGAAATTTTAATATTAAAGGATATTGCAGAATTTTAAACATACATACAACAGTATATATATAATATTATATATATATATATATATATATATATATATATATATATATATAATATAATTATAGTTATATATAGATATAATATATATAATATATATATATATATAATATATATGTATCTTTCATTGGTGGTATAATTTGAATACAAAATTTAAATTGTATTAAAATTATATTTAAAAAGGTTTGTAATGTTGACATTGAAACTAAAATCTTCAACTTTGCATTAGCACTAAATAAATTACCATTAATGTAAGTAATTTTTTTTACCCAAACATTTTATAAAAATTTAAATACTAAGTTGTAAAAATTTAACCTGGGTAAAATTGTGAGTTAAGAGAAAAAAGTAAGGATTTGTAAACATGAGCCTACCTAAGTTCATATCACAATGGTGATGTTTATAATATACATATTATATATAAATATATATATATATATATATATTATATATATATAGTGATATATAAATATATATATAAGAGTATATAAGAAAATTAAATACATATAAATAGATTGAAAATACATTATTTTATAATACACTATAATTAAATACATAAAACAACGTCTTCACTATATCAAAACACAACAGAGAATAAATACAACATAATATCTACACGAAGGAAACTAAGAATCTAGCCTATAGACATACACTTGAAATGATAGGGCCGAACTCAGAATTCTTGTCCAAAAAACACTAGAACACCCAAATCCCATGTCATTGCAAGCACTCTTAATACCTACCTACCCACTAGACTTAAACAACTTCCCTTTCCTGTCCAGCACACTCTATAACAAAATCTGTAAATACATATCAGGTTGCGCAACCTCCTGCCCGATTAAATATAAGTGAACATACACACAACACCCAAAAGGAAGCAGTCATTATCTCACCTCCTAGGACTGAGAAATCCTAGGGCTCAAGGATCAACAGAAACAGAACACAAAACTAAACCAACAAACTTCTTAAACGAACACCACCCTGAAATAGTCCCATTCCAGAATTCTCAAACTCGTTCTCCAGCATCCCGATCTTTGACAAACAGTCCTTTGGCCAAAACTAAGCATGCGGAGCTTACCACTCCCCGAAAACCTACAGTACTGAATAACACAGAGTTTCAATTTAAACCAAGCCATTTCAAGACCTAAAGGCCCGGGAAACGGTCTTCGCACTTCCTTCTGACACTGGCTTTCTAACTTCCAACCCAGTAGTATGAGTTAATTCTGGAAACATCTAGCTCCTGGATAGTTTATGGAGGAAAGACCGGCTCATTTTTGTGGCGATTTTGCTTTAATAATGAGGTACCTTAAAGGCAGTTGTGGCAAGGTCCTTAAGACAGAAGATTGTGTCCAGGGGACATGAATAAGGTGAAAAATGCGTAAAATGGAATATTATATTATATCTATATAATAATTAAATAATTATATATTAATATATATTATAATAATTATATAAATATATATATATAATAATTATATGTAATAATTAATATATATTATATAAATATTTTATATATAATAATAATAATAATATTTTTATATATATAATATATATTATATATATATTATATATATATAATGTTCATAAGAAAAAAGGAAAAAAAAAAATTAAAAAGGAAAAAAACGAAAGAATGTGTGTTCTATTTCACAGTTTAAGTAAAGTAATCCAAGAATGTATAATAATCAGTTGAGTTAGGAGACAATTACACAGAAAAAAGTCAACTTAGTCATAGATTGACTAGAGATCGTAGGCCATAATGTGCAGAATTCGGTAAACTCCATTTTAGGAACATGAGAGCAGGCAATGTCGTGAGCAAGTATTTATAATTTTACAATATCCACCTTTGGCTGAATCAAGGATAAAGATAGAAAGATTGAACAGAGAATATATTCTGTTTGGAGCGCCCAAACACCTGTGTTTTGGTTAATAACAGGAGATGAAGTCTAAAAATTGAAAATAGTGTTTAACAAAGTAAAATTGGAATAAAAACGGCGAATGCTGCAAAAGCTAATGAAAATTATAGTCATATACCAGAAAAAGACGGCAAAAACGTGGCAACAAAATCCTTAAAATCGGAGACAGCAGTGTTATACAGGACGACTTCGTAGACAAATGTTTGTCTATATATAGACGAACAAAACTACACTATATTTAATTTTAGTGCTTTTTAACATTTATGGTACCTTTTAAGGAAATTTTTAAATTGAACAATTTTTAACGTTTGATGATTCAAATTAGGAGGAGTTTTTGAACAAAAAGAGAGCTTTCGAAGTCAACAAAACAATTTTTAAAGTTTTCTAAGGTCTGGAAGACCGTTTGCGGAGGTTCAAATTTAAATTCGTTGTATATAGGCGACCAATAAGAACTCAGGTTTCCTAGAATCATTTCTTATGGTTTCAAATAATCGGGAGATCATCTCTGATGATTTCATTCGATTTGTTTATGTCTGTTGTCTCTAGATTGATATTTGAGTAACCTTTCTATGATCTTTGATTGTCTAGAAACATTGTTTTCATCGATAAAGATAATAATCGATATTTTTTATTTTTTTTTAAATAATCGAGTTGTAGTAACTGAGGAAATCTTAAAAATCATAAAAAAAAATATAAAAAAGATTCTAGGAAACCTGAGGGTTGGGGGATATAGACCCCGAATTGAAATTTGAAAACTTTAGAAAATCGAAATTTGAAACTTTAGAAATCGGTCTTCCAAACCTCAAAAAAATTTAAAAAATTGAATTGTTGACCTCGAAAGCGATCTTGTCGTCTTCGAAAACCCATAATTGTAAAAAAAACTGTAAAAAAAAATGCTAAAAACTAGCTAAAACGATAATAAAGCACCAAAAAATGCTAAAAAAAAAACACACAAAACACACACACACACACACACACACACACACACACACACACACACACACACACACATTGAACGGTTCTTATTCCCCTATAGACGAATATTTGTACACGAAGTATCACCCAAGAGATAAGAGAGATGTGGGCTAGCGAAAATGTTTGAAAGTCGTTATCCATGACTTCTCAAAGGCTAAATATGTGTTCTCAAAATTATTAAATTGCTTAAAGAGTGTGTGAAATTAAGTGTATAAATAGTATACGCAGTGTGTGTAGGTGTATGTGTGTGTGTGTGCGTGCTTGCGTGTATATACTCGAAAATCTTACAGACACTCCAGTGTCGAATCAAAAGCAGCTAAATTACCTTCTGTTTACATGAAACGCGAATGGGACGAAACATTGGGCACATTATTTCAAATAAATGTCCCAAACTATATATATATATAATATATATATAATATTATATAATTTATATAGTATAATAATAATATAATATAATTATATATAATATATATATATATATAATATATACTATATAGGTAATCCTATATAATATATATAATATAATATATATTATATCTATTATTATATATATTATATATTATATATATATATATATATATATGGTATATATATAATATATTATTTTATATTAATATATATACATAAAAAGTACTATTATATAGATATATAATTA
>JABUQX010021168.1:0-12500 GCA_015478945.1 Trachelipus rathkii | reverse complement strand
CAAGTTCTTTTATAGCAAGAATTTGAAAGTAATTGTAAGGAAAGAAAAATAGGCATCCAAATATAGAAAAGATGAAATTTTATATGAATTGAAAAAATACGAAAGGGGTAATCTTCAGGCACAGATGTTGTAAAAGTGGAAACATGAAAAAGATGAGGATAATGTGATAGTGTAGTATTGTGATTTTATTTGACACTAATTTACAAAGGTACGGAGGCAATGTTAAATACTCTATTTACAAAGTAGTTAGTTTACTAATAGTAGTTGGGAAATTACATAAAAAAGTGGCAGTAGAAAGAGTTAAGGTGATTGGTGAAAGTCAGATACAGGAATAACATTAAAGTTTTGGAATGATGGAGGTTATGTATACTTGTAGATTGCAGAGACATATGCAAAATATATAATAAAATTAGCAATTTCCAGATTAGCTAATAATCACGACAAATTTGGGGAATTAGCTTGTGAAATACAAATGTTAGCATTTCCTCGGCACTTTCAACTGAATAAGGATATATAAGTTTAAGGATTTTAATTGTTTTTTTTTTATTCAAAGTACCGAAAGTTAATCTTATTCTCTTAGTCAAAAAAAATTGGAAATAGTACTCAACAAAAACATGAAAATCAATTCTAGAAAAAGTGAAATTAAGAAACTCAATACTTCTACGAAATAAGAAAATGAACAGTCATGTGAAAGAACGCTCCCCATCAGTATTTGGACAGTGCTGCAGACTCGAAAATGTGATAAGAGACTCTAAAAACTTGCAACTAATTGCGTTTAGGTCAGGGATCAATGCCTAAACTCAGAAATCAGATATTTTAATGATTATAATGATTTTCACCACTGTCAGAAAATCGACGAAAATATTAGAGCAGTTATAACAAGAATAATTTTTTAAAGAATATGAGCAAAACAAGAAGGGATTAGATATACAGATGTTGTGTTCACAATATATTATTATTATTATTATATATATTATATATTATTATTATTATTATTAATTATTATTATTATTATTACCCTACCATTTCCTGGTTGACCCCAGCAAGGCTAAAATTATCCTCTAACTTCGTGATAATCCAAACTATAACTTATCATATTGCTCTCTAAAGATTGGAGAGGTGGCCTATGAAACATTAATACTCCTGTAACACGTCTCGAAAAATCCGAATCTCCTAACTTCGATGTTTGTGCTTAAAATCTTTCTTCCTTCTACATCAATAATCTTTGCTACTGTTTCCTAACAGAACAGATTTCAGCCTTTTTTTGGAATATCTTACTACCCCCCCCCGGGCCCCGAAAGACTGTTATATTTCTCATCCTCTATATAGGGATTCAAGTTACAGAGGCAACAAAGGTTGTGTCCTCTGCCTATTGATCTAGTGGGAAGGGGTGGAATCAATTTCAGCATTCTCAAAAATCTGGAGCAAAACTAATAAGAACGCGATCACACCAATCCGCATCGTTCCAAACCATATCTTGAACAACTACCTGACCTATGTGCACTACTATCGTCTCACTATAAGTTTAAACCCCCTTCCTTCCTATTGCTTAAATTGACCACAACCTTTATCTCTCATTTTATTAATACCTTTCTCAAACAGCTCACTCCTGTCCTATACGTTTTCTTACTTTGATCGGCCAATTGTCGTCTTCGTCGCCTTTACCTAACTTATAATTGGAGATACTGCTTGGTCACTGAAGTTTCTCGCTTCTCTATAAATGGTGGAGCGAATCGTTGTGGGTAAGCAAGTTCATCCATCTCAACTAAATCTTTCTTATCCTCAAATATTATGGTTCGATAGTGATTGTTTTCTGGCCATTCAGGCTAGAGCCATTTTCCTATCACTAAAAAAAATCTCTATTCTCATATCACCCTCGCTAATTTTCATTCAGCCTAAAATCATTGTTACAGGGATATTCTTCGACGAGCAAAGCAGGCATAACTGAAAAGGCCAATGATCTCTTTGGTCTCCTACCTGACAATTTTCTGTCATTTTACAAATAACATCTCTAAAACTTCTGTAAAACTGGTATTCTCTCTTATCGTCTGATGTCTTTCTAATACTCAACTGAAAAAGGCCAATCTCTCTTGGCTCTATTTTCTCTAAACTCAACCCTGACGATTTGCATTCTTTTCCTCCTCCTCTCTATCCTCTCAGTGTCCACAGTGGATACACTTATCGGTGCAGCCCCTAAAACTCTATGAACGTAAGAACCGGCAGTGCCCGGATTCGCATTCTCCCCGTAGTTGTTGAGGAGTTTGCTTCCTGTCTTGAAGACTAGCCTTCGTCAACTATTTTCCAATCTCAATATAGCACTTTCTCCTCAAGGTGGAAGCACCGTTTATTCAAAGCATCCAAAAAAAAAGAAAGAGAAGCCCCCCTGATCTATTCTAACCAATCGCCCTATACTCTCACTTGTATCTAAATATTTGAAACCTTCTCAACTCTCAAAACCTCTTAATTCATCTGGCAATCTCATTCCTTCTTGCGATCCCAGTACGCTTTCGGGCTCGAGTCTACTGGCGTAACGTTCCCCTTTTAACGGATTTATGTTTCCGCCATAGAAACACGGGAAGACATGCGTGTGGCGCTACATATCCAAAATCATTACAGGTATGCCACGCTCACTCTCGCAAGCTTCCCTCCCCTTCTCTTAGCTACTTAGTCTCTTCTTTTCAAATCGTTCAATATCAGGCTGTGCTGATGGCGACTTCTTTCTGTCAAATAGTCTTTTCCTCAGGGTTCTGTCGTATCTCTCTTACCTATTCCTACTTTCCATTATATGATCTCACCAGCACATCTTTAACCCATCCACCCATATACATAACAATCCTCTATGCTCAACTCATTTCAATTCTGCTCCCTCTTACTTCTATAGCCTCTCGTCTTAATATTTCGACTCTTCTCGCTCATCGATAGAGCTTTCCTGATGGTCATCTGAATCTGTTGAAAATCAATTCTTAAACTACAAATCTCAGTCTCATAACACCTCTGAATTCTCCTATCTCTTAGACGTTTCTCGTCTCTCGTCTCTCCTGCTTGACAATATAAACATCCTTAGCATAACAAAACAAAAAAAAATGTCTGGAACTTCATATCACAACGGTTCTAGGCGCCTCAAAGAAAATTGTGAATTGTAAACGCGGGACTTTTGTCTCTCTCAGTACTCCGCATATACATGGTGCTCATCGCTCTCTTGAGTACTGCTCTTCATATCGGGGGGCTCTGGTTTACCGGGCTTTGGATAGGTCAAGCAATGCCAAAAGTAAAGCTCTCGACTTCCAGTTCACATGACCTCTCTATTTTGGGCCAAAAAGGCGGGAGGGGGTGCTTATTCCTCTTTTATATTACCGCAGCGAAAGTACCAATACTACCACTCGCTTTACCACGCCTTTACACCCGTCGTAGCACAAAGTTGCTGTGTTGCACTATCGAGATGGTCGATATTAGTAACCCAGGCTATGTCGCTGCGGTGCTTCCCTTCCTTCGCCACCTCATTCTGTGTAATCTTCCTTCTCGTTTCCTGCTGGAAAACCCCTCACTTAAAGCAGAGAAAGAGAGAAGAGAGAGAAGAGAAGAGAGAGAGAGAGGAAAGAGAGAAGGAGAAAGAGAGAAGAGAGAGAAGAGAGAGGGAAGAAAATAAGATAGAAAACAGAGGAACATGTAAAATAACAGGTACTCATGTATAATCTCTAATGTAATTTACACATTAAATAAGAATGAAGTGAAAACTACTTAATTCCCTTATTATAAATTGTAAATTTATTAAAAATTAATAGAATTGAAAGAATTTTTTTTTACATCGAAAGAGACAAGTTTCATAACAGTGAACGTTTTTGTCCTTGTAAAAAAGGTCTTGCTCGTCCCATAGACTAATAAAAATTCTAATAAGAATCCTTTAAGCAGCTGAAACCCCATTAAGAATGGCATCTCCACAGTGAACCACTCTAGAAGCATAAATAGCCATAAACATGAGCTTGCTCTCAGACAAAAAAAAAATATTCACAAACTTAGAAATCTCTCAGAAAAACCTGGCAATAGGAGTAATTCTGCTTTATCTATGGTCACAAATGAAACCTACTGATTTAAAGAATGTTGATATGTCAGACTTTAATAGTCATGGCCGAAATGCATTGACATCTATCACTCAAAGAATCACACCAAGAACTCATCGCGAAAATACGAGAGACAGTTCAATCAAGCGAGCAAAAGATAATTAAATTTGCAATCTGTAAAGGAGTTGGCTACATGGAGATGCTGCCTAGCGCCTACAGAAGAGAATCCTTTCAGGCGGTGGCATTACACGATGACAAAATCGAGAATCATCATTCCTTGCAAGCAAATAAATCAAATTCCCTCATCAGACTAAGCGAGCTATTTTAGTATAGGTGGAAAACACCCGCCAAAAGAAAAGGCTCTCACCACGATATAGTGAAACTTAATGCCTTACATCACAATTATAATTTTTGAATTTGATTTAAATATATCACTTATCTAAAATAAGTTATTATATCTAGTCAGTTGATATCAGCGTTTTTTATTTGTCTTTCAGCGAGAATTATGTATCTATCTTCATTATTTCATTCTTTATATTATAAGTATGTTAAGATCTTCTTGTAAATTGAAATCATGTAAAAACATAAAAGCTAGTAGCTAAACTTGTTAATACTTACTGGAAAAAGGAAATGGAATAAAAACACAGCACATATAAAAAATTATTTAATAAATTGCATTATAACCCTGGTATACTATTTAATTTAAAAAATTAAAATATATTGGCACCATCCAAATATGAAATTAAAGACAAGTATTTGTTGTACAGAATGGCAATCCTAGTGCCTAGCAACACAATTTCGTAATCGTATACGCTATGTATTTATTACAAATTAAAGTATCGGGCATCGTATCTGTATCGGTATGCGGCACCTAAAAAAATTAGAGACGTACGATTCGGCCCTCTTTTCTGGGATCCGGGTACATCCCTAAAATTATAGTATACTATATATATGTATATATAAAAGTATTAGAATATATATGAGATATAATATATATATAAATTATATATAATACTATATATATATAATATATATATATTATTATATATATATATACTCCTTGGTACAAGTCCGAATAAACAAAGCATTTATTAATAAGTAGCAGGAATTTCCTGGGTTTGAAAACGATGACGGAAAGATGAATTGATTTGAACGAAGTTGACAAGCAGCATTTGACAAGCAGGGATTCGACAAGCAGTAAGAGAAGCCCTCAGTTCTATAAATTATGAAAAAGAAAAGAAAATTTTATAGCCTCATAACAGAAAATAAAATCACCTTGGTAGTCCCATGCCAGATAATTACTAAAAAGAAAATCGAATAAATACGATATAAAACCAAGCAGTAAGTGACAACGGAACGCTACAAACGCCCCCTCTAAGAAGGGGAGGGAATCATACCAAAGGTTGAGTTGGAAAGGAACAATAAATAGCACGGAAATAATTGGATGAAAAAATTTAGAAGTGTAAGGAAATGAACTAAAATTTGAAAAAAGATCTAATTGTTGAACGCATCTCCCAAGACGATCAAGAGTGGTCTTAATTAATTCAAGAGTGGTCTTAATTAATTAAAGTCGTTAAAACAGATAATTCGTCTGTCTATCATTAATATTAAGAGATAATTGAAAATTGCCAAAATGGATGTTTTTAAAAATGAGAATAAAGAAAGCTTTAATAGTACGAGTAGAATAATTTAGGTCAGTAAAGAAATGAATAAATTGTACAAAAGAATTTAACAATGGATTGGCAACAGAGACGAAATCATAAGAGAAAATTCGAATGTAACGAAATAATAAACTAGATAATAAACAACTGGGAGCCTAATATATGACACAGTATATCTTTTTGATGAAAATAAAAGATAGAGAAAGTAGGAAAGGACACACAATAACATTATTTCTGTTAAAAGAGTAAGTCACCTGAATTTTAGTTTGAAAGAGAAGACGGAGACTTGACAGAAAAGAGATGATATTCTCTCTCCGCATAAGTTATTAAGAAAATAACCAGATTGTAAATCAGAACATTCTGATAGTTCATTGACGAAAAATCTGACGATGCCAGCCACATCACCTTTGGTACACATATGAACAGTGGTTCCCCCAAGATGAAGAATGGCTATTTATAAGCTACCTTGCAGTTTCCAGGCCTACCTAACGGTATTTCCTATTTGTATCTCATAGAAGCTTTATTATACACTAAGTGTAATAAGTGCGTATACCAATATTACTAAACTGGATTACTATTTTAAAACGTGAAAAAGTGTCCTACACAGTAATAGTTTAAGTTGATACAAAAGTGCAGCATGTAACTTTGTTCCAGCCAGTAAAGTTTGAGCTCGACTGGACGCAACACAATATTTGTCATGCTTCTGTAAAAGTTTACCTAAAAATTTCAGAAAGAATGAAGAAAATATACCTTATCTGAATTTTTATGGCAGACATTTATAAATGTATTCAATAACTTACATACGATGCAATAATACAAAGCAGGAACTATATATATATATATATATATATATATATATATACATATATATATACTCTATATATATATATATATATACTCTATATATACTATATACTATATATATATATATATATATATATATACGGTAAGAGAGCTGCTGAAGAGAGAAGGGATGAGGCTGTGTGGAAGGAGATAATGTTGTACCAGTTCTCCTTAAAGAGTTTTTCATATTAATAGAGAGCAGAGAAGAACAGCGTCCGATGTAATAACAATAGTATGAGGAGAGCGTTGCAAGAGCTCAACGTTAAAAAAGGTAATTGGAGAGAGTTAGTGATGGAGGTAAAGTTGATACGGCGAAGAAGTATAGACTCCACCCTTCCAAGAAAGACTATTTGAGTATAACTACCCCAGATGCGTGATACATACTCTATAAAGATGATGACGAGGTGTGATGAAATTCTTAATTCACCTCTGAACACCCAACCTCTTAGAAGTTTATGTTTGAGAGAAATGTTATGACATTTCCTAGAAATATTGCAGAAAAAAAAAACACCCAAGAATGTTAAAAAGTGACGAAGGTTTGAGTTGTTGTGAGTTATTTAAGAAAATGTCATAAATGTGTGAAAGATTATATCTATGAACAAACTGAGCTTATAAGGTATTGAAAACAAACACCTTTTTATCTGCTTTAATTAGAAATATGAGAAAGGTCAAACGTTCCTTAGGTCACCCTTCTAGCATTCTATATTCAGTGGAAGGTGATGAAGTACAGGTACAAGATCATTAATAAAGAGTACAAAAAGAGTTGGGATAGGCCGGGATCCTGAAAAACATCAGTACTAATATATTTAAATGATAAACAATGGTCATCTATTGAGGCTGCAGAAGAACGACTGACCGGAAGAAATCATAAGTCACAGAGAGGAAGTTTAAAAGTCAAAGATTTGGGCGATTCGAGGTTAAAAGATCAAAGATCTGGAAAATCGGGAATGGAGAATGAAGACAGTGATGGAAGATCAGGTACTCCAAATCTTCCAAACTTTTAAAAAAACAGCAGAGAGCGATAATTAGAGGGTTGATAGGCATTCCCCTTTTTCGGTACAGTAAGGATGAGCTCTCGCTTCCAGCAGCTGAGCTGTTGTTAATGTTAGGCGTAATGTTAGGCATAAGTCAATTGGAGGGAGAGGGAGGGAAAGAAGAAGGAAAATCAGCCGATTTCGTCTAAAATAGAAATAGATACAAGGATTCGGCTTGAAGAAGATCTTAGGTTTAAGTGATACATAAAGTAATATATATATATATATATATACATATAACTTACGAGACCACTACTCTCTCTTTATATATATATATATATATATATATATATATATATATATATATATATATATATATATATATACTTTTATATATATATATATATATATATATATGGAGACACTGAATGAGGTAATACAAAAATTAATATAGGGTTTGATGTATATGAAAAAAGGAATCAATATGAGAAATTATTATCCACAACAATTGTTTGGTTGTGAGAAGAATCAAGTGGAAGGTTTGAAACCCTGTGTGAACCAATTACATATAGTTTATGGAGTTTGAACTGCATGACTACACATTGCGTTACAGTGTTGAGAAAAGTAAGACAAAAATAATCATAGCAGTTGATATGTATACATGAATAAAAAAATAAGACCAAATAACAAATCTAGGAATTTCACTATAACTGCATAAGCAGAGTGGAGAAAATGGACTATTTCATTTTACTCAGGGTTCTCAACTCCACTCTACGGAGCCTAAGATTCATATAAAGGTCATATAAAGCAAGGTTTATGACAGGAAAGCTAGTTTCTGAAGATAACACCATATATATATATATACATATATATACATATATATATATATATATATATATATATATAATATCATACTACTATATATATATGCATACATAACTATATATATCACCATATCTTTCTATATATATATATATATATATACCATATATATATATACTACCTCTCTCTCTCTAGAGAGAGAGAGAGAGGAGAGAGAGAGAGAGAGAGAGAGAGAGAGAGAGAGAATCCTTAAAATGTAATTTATTGATTTTATTATTCTAATTATTATTATCTTATTATTATTATTATTATTATTATTATTGGCTATTACCAATATTAAATATAAGTGCTACATTACAATATGAGGGAATGAAACGTAACGTCTGTGCCTTACAAAATCATTCAATATTATTATAAATATAAGCATTTATTCATATCCAAATGCATTCATCATCCGTTAACATCTTGAATCAATCAGACATCTGTCGTATCCGGTGAATAACAGTAGACTCCATAGATATGTAGACTCTCTCTCTCTACTCTCTCTCTCTCTCTCTCTCTCCTCTCTCTCTCTCTCTCCAGTGCATGTGTGTGTGTGTGTATGTGTGGTGTTTGCGTATGTGTGGATTATGTAATTCTCTCGAATGAAATCAATTCTAAAACTCTCTTTGTACGTTTGAAAATTTTATGTATATGGGACTCTCTCTCTCTCTCTCTCTCTCTCTCTCTCTCTCTCTCTCTCTCTCTCTCTCTCTCTCTCTCCTCTCTCTCTCTTAAAGTGCTACTTCATTCAACAACTGCTGCAACTGCTGCTGATTATAACTTTTGAAAAATCCGGCGTCGAGCGTTTGCTCGTTATTTATTTGTTGTTGTTGTTGTTGATGCTGCTGTTTCTTAGTATGTTCTTGAATAAAATTCGCTCCCGAATTAAACAACCTATGGTCTTCTAAGGTATTTAAATTTTCAATCGGCTGGGATTCGTAGTTGAAATTTGTAACTAATAATAATAATAATAACTGTAAATGATAATAATAATATAATAATAATAATAATATATAATAAATATAATAATAATATTGAAAATTGTACTAAATTAAATGTAATATTAGTTTGATATATATATATATATATATATATACCATATATATATATATATATATATATATATATACTATATATATATATATATATATATATATATATATATATATATATATATATATATATATATATATATATATATATATTTCTATATATATACATATATATATATAATATATACATATATACTAACTAAATTACACATGCAATAATTAATGAAGGTCTATGGAGGTATAGACTAAACACTGCTATAAAAATCAAATACATGTGGTTTCCATATTTCATCTTTATAGGCCTATCTGGGCTAGAATTTTGTTTCTGATTCGGAATATATCGTAGAATGTTATAAAAGCTGGCAAACATAATTTGTATTGTTTCACAGATCAAACATGTTTAACCGATGACCTTTTAAAGGCAGTACCCCAAATACCCAATTTATTTACATATAAAAAAGTAAAAGAAAAAAAATTCAGCAACAACAGTGGTTGAGCAGACACAATGTGGAGCCCAGTAAGCCTAACTTGCTATAGATACTTCAAATCTTTTATTCAACAAAATATGGAAACTATTTTCTATCAATATCCTTACCTACAGGTTTTGTTGCCTTTTAATTTCCAAAGTTGTGTATGTATATAATCATGTTTTGTTTTCTCTTAATTATAAATTAGCTGTAATGAAAAGTATTCACTATAGGCAAAAGCCTAAAGACTGAGCAATGCATGCCGCACACTTGGCAAAAAAAAAAAAAAAAAAAAAAAAAAAAAAAAAATACTCCACAATTTTCCATATCTGTAAACTTTACTCATAGAGCTATTTTCTTATATTAATTTACTTTTAATCTTTTTTTTTTTATATTTCTAATAAAAATGAAAACTGATAATATAAAAAAAGTATAATTTTAAATATATATTAAAGAAAAGTACTTTGATAATGAGGGAATCACATAAATTATCATTTATATTACCATTTATGCAAAAAAGATATAATTTTATTTTCCACAAATATATTTAATTTATTTATTTTTATTTCTACAATATAAAAATCGATTTTAAAAGTGAATAATATATTAAAAATCAATATTTTATATAAAACATTTTGTAATTTGATTCACAGCCATTGTACGACTAGTTATTTTATAGGCCTATGGCAGATCGACCCGGCCGTAGGAACAGCCTCCTAAAACCTGCTCATGCAGCACTGCCAGACGTACAAAAATTTCGAAAAATTTAATAGTTACTGTAGAAGGCCATTATAAAACAATACTATATATATAGTTCTCCTTATTATTATTATTATTATTATTATTATTATTATTATTATTATTATTATTATTATTATTATTATTATTATTATTATTATATATATATATATATATATATATATATATATATATATATATATATATATATATATATATATATATATATATATATATATATATATATATATAATATATATATATATATATATATATATATATATATATATATATATATATATATATATCTGGATTGAGGGGAATGAGGTGAGGAATAAATCCATATATATATATATATATATATATACCTATATATAATATATATATATATATATATATATATATATATATATATATATGTATATATATATATAATATAAAAACTCTATTTCTTATTTTTATCATATATGTAATATGTATATATATATAATAACTCTGTATATATATATCTATATGCTGCTATATATATCTTCAACCGATAAGTGTCATAAAATTATGCTTTTTATAGAAATTTTAATAATAATAATAATAATAATAATAATAATAATAATAATAATAATAATAATAATAATAATAATAATAATAATAATAATAATAATAATAATTATCTGCTTCATGAATGAATTATCAAAAGAAAATAATAATTAAATACCTTTATCTTTAAAAGAGAAAAAGAAGAAAAACAAAGAAAAGGAAAAAAACAACAATATGAATAAAAAAAAAACCATTATTTCCTTTTGGCCAACGAACGACATTTATTTTTGGTTTTTATGATTTTTTTTCCTTAAAAGAATTTTTACCTGAGAATGTTTCCTCTCTCTCTCTCTCTCTCTCTCTCTCTCTCTCTCTCTCTCTCTCTCTCTCTCTCTCTCTCTCTCTATCTTTTTTTTTTCTTTTCCTTTATTCTTTTTATTATTTTTCTTTCTATCTTATTTTCTTTTGCTCTCTATCATTCTATTTTATCTTTCTTTCTTTTTCTTTTTTTTCTCCCTCTCTCTAAAAACATACGTACATATTTTATATGATTATAGGCGTTGTGTAAGGACACTTGTAATCTTTTATTTTTTACATAATTTCTTTGAAAAAAAGGAGTGGTGGGAATTGGATCTTTTAAATTTCCATCCTAAACTCATTGTTTTTCTTTTTTTTTAAAATTTAAATGCCAAGTCTTTAAAAATCTAAGTCTGGTTAGGCATAGGTGGTTCTTATAGCTATAAGATATTTTTAGTCGTTTTTAAGTTAAGAAAGATTAGGTTCTTTCAGGTTAAGTTAAGTTTAGTTTTATTTAGATTAAATTTAGTTTAATTTTGTTAGGTTAGATTAGGTTAGGTTAAGTTTAGTTTAATTTAGATTAAATTTAGTTTTTTTGTTAGGTTAAGTTACATGGTTGATGATTAGATTAAGTTTAGTTTAGGTTGATATAATTTACTTTAGTTAGGTTATGCTAGATTAGGTTAAGTTTAGTCTAGGTTAAGTTTAGCTTAATTTAGTTAACTTAGGTTAAGTTTAGTTTAGATTAGGTTAAGTTTAATTTAAATTACCTACTTTGGGTTAGGCTAGATTTGTTTAAGTTTAGTCTAGGTTAAATTTAGTTTAATTTAGTTAGGTTAGGTTTAGTTTAGCTAGATTAGGTATGTATATATTACTTTTTTTTTCTTCAAAACTGTATCCCATATCGAAAAATCTCCAGTGTGATGCTAATAACCATTTATAATTTATCTTATCAAAATTCTATACACTGATGTACTCATTCACCTTTCTTATTTGCATTTGTATGTAATGT
>JABUQX010021167.1:30000-33301 GCA_015478945.1 Trachelipus rathkii | reverse complement strand
ATAAAGTTCAGTCGCTGTTGGTTAGGACTGTGATAAATGTCCCCGTTAAAATGCATTTTTCAAATTGTATCCCTACAGACAACATGCACAAAAGGAACACCTCGGAATATTCAAGCTTGCTAGAGGACACGAAATAGATTATTTAGTGCAACAATATGCTGCTGAAATTTAATTTTTCCTAATTTGCAAAATTCCTTTGTAATGTTTTTTAAACAAATCTTTTTTTGGTTCATAAAGAATTGGTTTTAAATATTATCTATAGTATATATTATATATAATATAGTATATATATTATCTACTATATATATATATATATACTATATATAATATAATATATATATATATTAATATATATATATATATATATATTGTATTATATATTATATATCATCAACATCATCATCACTTTTCTTATTTTCCCCAAAACTGGGGAGTGGCGGTGACATGCCTCGGAAGAGAAGTAGAGAATCAATATGAACCACAAGTCGGAAAGAAAGCCAGCCTTCCCTCTTCCATATACCTATTAGTAAGAAACTCTTTCGCAGTCAAAAAATCACACTCTAGAAACTCACGGGACCGCGACGACCCTCACTATGGAATATCGTCAAGTGTAGGGTTAATCCCGCCCAGTTGGGCCACAACTATACCCCCCTTACAAAACCCCGCCATTCATTCCTATTCTGCACCTTTCTTCTCACCTCTGTTAAACTCACATTCTCTTCCAGAATTCCTTACTGACTCAATCCACTTTTTCTCGGTTCCAGCCGGTCGATTCCGCAAACACACGTCACGACTAAAAAGTGTATTTGTGATACAGAATATACTATATATAATAATATATATATATATACTATATATAATATATAATTATATATATAAATATATATAATATAATAATAGTATACTAATATATATACTAATATCTGGATTTGGTGTTACAGGAAATCACACGCACACAAAACAAGTTGGCAACAATACAACTCTTCTCTCTCTCTCTCTCTCTCTTCTCTTCTCTCTCTATAATATATATATACTATATAATATATATATATATACTTATATATATATATATATATTTATATATAATATATATTATATATATTTATAATACTATATTTATTACTATATATTATTATAATATATATATATAAATTATATATATATATAATATATATGATTATATTATCATATAATATTATATATATATATATATTATATATATATATATTATATATATAATCTATGTATATAAATATGTAATTTTAGTGTATGGATATATATGTACATCAGAATGTGTGTCTGTCTGTATGTATATATAATATATATATTATATATAAATTATATAAAATTATATAATATATATATATATAAATATATATATACTAATTATATATATATATATAGTATTATATATAATATATATATAGTATAAAAATAGTAATAATATAAAAAGAATAGATAATATTTAGGAAAAATAGGTATATATAATTTGCTATACACAATATATATATATAATATATATATATAATTATATATATATATATATTTTTTTTTTTATAAAAATTAAATATAAGTTAACATATTTATAAATATTACATAGTAAAATATCATTTAAAAATATTATCATATATATATATATAATATTATATATATATATATATATATACTATATATATATAGCTATATCGTTATATCATATATCGAGATTATTCTGTGACGTACTTAGTATTAAATGTTGGTACTTTATCATTTATTTATTTATTTCTTTAATAAAAATGAAATAAAAGGTATACTAAAAAATCATTAATAAATGCATTTTTAATTAACTTTTATAGTACAATAAAGTATATTTAAAGATAACCTTTTTAGTTTTGTCATTTGTGTTTACACTCGGTATAAAGAAATGTTACACAGTATTTAGCACGCAAATTCCTCAAAAGCAAATTTTCTCATCTTTCTCAATTTTGAGGTTACTTTTTGTTTACAACAATAAAATCAGCGTTGTGGTGGCCAAGGCCCCACGATTGTGGAATCAACAAAAATACAACAGAATAACAATTTTATTACAAATAGTGTATTCAAACTTTTGTGGGGGGAGGGCTTCATCGATTTGGAAGAAATTATATTTATAGGATTGATTTATGAATGGAAAACATTTCATCACTTCACGGGCCTTACCAAGTAGTGAAAAACATTATCTTTAATTTTCACGAACATACCAAACAGTAAAAAAAATATGAATACCACACAAATATTTGCCACAATCTTATTATTTTTAAAGGCATTACTCACAAACCTTCCTTATTCAATGTAAAAAATAAAATAAAAAAATAAATAATTTCCTGTCTGCTCCCTGCTGCCATTTGTTTTGTTTAAATTTTTGCGCAAGTACTGTCGGTCCTAAATTCGGCATGCACTGGAAATAGCAACCTTACAGAATTAAGGAAATTCCTTAGGTTTGGTAAACATTTCTTAAGATTTTGGGCTAAATTTGACAAAAACGAACGCAAAAAAGAGCATTTCTTATCGTTCATAAACACAAATGCAAAAACAAAACGCCTTATCATAATTCGTGCAGCTGTTGTTATATAGAGCCCGGCGATTTGGGATAAACAGGAAAAAATTGTTTATATTACAAATAATTGATCACTTTTGTGATGGGGTTCACCGATTTTGAAGATAGATACAAAACTGATTTTATCATCAATTCAAACGGGTCTACCACGTAGTGAAAAAAAATATAATTTGATTTCTTTACAAATATATCCAACAGGAAAACAAAATTGAAATACCACACAAACATTTGGTACCTACAGTCTTATTGTTTTTAAAGGCACTACTCAGAAAACTTCCTTATCCATTGTAATATATAATATATTATATAGTATATATATAATATTAATATATATTAATATATTTTATATTAAAAATATATATATATATATAAATTATATATATATATATATATCATATATATATATATATATATATATATAATATATATATATATATATAATATTTATATATATATTAGATATATATATATATTATATATATATATCATTATATATAATATAATTATATATTATATATATATATATATATATAGTATAGAATATAGTATATATACGTATAATATATATATATATATATATAAATATATTATTATATATATTTATATATATTATATAATATATATAATATTATATATATCGTATATTATAACTATATATTATTAGAGGTGTGCGGATGGTGATTTTTTCACTATACTGCGGATGCTGGATATGTTAAAATCACTATA
>JABUQX010021167.1:15000-17500 GCA_015478945.1 Trachelipus rathkii | reverse complement strand
GGGCATATATATATAGGTATGTGAGGTTTATTATCATGATCACTGTATATATAGAAGGCAGGGGCAGTTGTCACACTGGGTGTATATCTGATAATCACCTTAATGTGTGGGGTAGGTATTTGCAATTAGGGTAAGCGGTAGGGGTGAGACCTCCCTCATCCAGGGTAAACGGTCTTAGAGAAACTGAGAAAAAAGAACGGAAAATAGAAGTCGTAAAGGCTGGAAAAAGTATAGATGAGACATTGTGAGCTCTAAAGAAACGTAGTTTTACATCGATGAGGTATGGATGTGTGTGGAGGATAGGTGGGGCCCTTGGTATCACAAAGGAGGGGGAACTGTGCGAGTGTGGTAAATCGTGTATACCCATATTAAGTCGTATGTGTTTTTTTGAGAGTGATTGAATGTGGAGCACAGAGATTTAAAGAGGGAACAATTATTCGTGAAGAGTGGCCCAGGAGAAGTAGCACTCATGCGAGGCTTCTATCCGTAAAAGAAATGTGGTGCGGAGCAAGTAGGTAAGGATTTGAAGGAACCTCTTATCGTGATTATGGTTGACGTGGGGAGAGAGCGTGAAAGGGAGTTGTAGTTATTGTGTGAATAAGAAAAAAAGATCTGTATTTGTTCCTTCGTGAAAATTGGAAGGTTGGGGAATAGAGAAGGGAAAGCTGGGCAGGAACTTACCTATTTAGAGGAGGTTACCGAGTGGATAGCATCAAAGACGTTCCCGGTGGTTGTATGAGGGGCGCAAGTAGGCTAAGATTTTACAAACTTAATGGAATGGTAATCCTTTTCTAGAAAACCTGTACTCATACGCACATTTTTATCATAGCCCTCGTCGAATCTCACTGCGGGGTCCTGAGTTCTGGAGAGCAAAATTTTGCTATTCTGGACAAGTGAATGAGTAAATAAAAAAGAAAGTTAAAGGGGCAGAGTGAAGGAGGTCGGGTGTAGGTAGAGTCAGGGGTTAAGGATGCTAGGAGCAGATGGTTGTGTCCTAGTGATTTTACTACTTCTGGGGACATCGGATAGCCTGAGAGGTTCTTGTGAAAGAACAGGGGAAGAACTCTCAGTTCCTTTTTTAGGGTGAGAAAAAGATGTGAGGAATATTTAGAGGATTATTGATAATGAATGGGGGTGGAGAGATTGAGGAGAGGATTTTTTCAAAGAGATGGAGGATGGGGGGTGGAAGGTTGGACAGGAAATGGAGAATGGAAATTCAAATGAAGAAATATTAGGGCCCGTTAACTAAATGGAAAAAAAGGAAAGTCCCCAACATGGGTTGCTATAGCTATGTAAGGTATGTATTATAAAAGTAGTATTATAAATACTTAGTGGAGTATGAATGTTACAGATGGGAGGCCAGGGTCGGAGAGGAATGGCTGTACAGGTATATATAATTTATGTTGGAGGAAGAAAGAAAATGATTTTTCCCTCACAACAGACTGGAGAGGATATGCAATGGGTTGTTGGTTACCCTGTGAAAAGGGAAAGGTGATAGGATGAGTTATCTAGTGGTAATTATAGAGTAGGATTGTCTTTGAGTGTTATATGTTTTTAGTTAGGGGATAAAAAGTGTTAATGGGAGAATCGCTTAATTGATGATAGGGTGAGGAGAGATATTATAACGGAAGACAGAGTAAATGGTTGAGAATAAAAGAAAACAATGGACAGATTTAGTGATAGAAAAAGGGGTGTGTGGATCAGGGTATTCACAATGAAATTGCTTGTGGAGAAAGGTTTATTTATAGAAAGGAAATGGGAAAGTGTTTAATGGGTGTTTTTTTTAGATCTGGAGAAAGCATATGATAGATTGAAGAGGGGGGAATTATGGAGGGTGCTGGTTAGGAACGATGGGAGTAGGGTATTGGAGTTAAATTAGGTAAAGGTAATAGGGCCTTTTTATAAGGAATAGCAGATATGTCTTGTGTGAGGTTAGGAGGGAGAGCTGATCGATGTTTTTGTGAAAAGTGGAGAGAGGGTTGAGACAGGGATGTGTAATATCACCGTGGCTATTCAATTTGTTTTTGGAGAGTGTTTGCAGAGGATGATGAGGGAGGGAATGAGAGGGTGGATATTATGATTAGATAGGACAATGGTGATAGATGGGAAAGTGAACATTGTTACATATTTGCGGATAATGATACTACCCTCTTTTGGTGGCGAAGGATTTCAGAAGGTGCTTTCAGTATTAGGTTATTGAGTGAAGGAGTTTGCAGAGAGAATGTGTGGACAGAAGGGTCTTAGGATAAATCCAAGGTTTAGAGTAAAAAAGTGTTAGTGTTGAGGAGAGGAATCAGATGAGGGGGGATTGGTGCGTTGAGATTTGTAGTAGGAGGTGTATTAGTATTAGGAAGAAAGTAAAGGTTTTCAGATATTTAGGGATGGATTTGGGTAAGGAGGAGGGTTGAAGGAAGAGATAGATCACAGAGTAGGAGAAGGAGAATGAGAGGCCCATTGAGTGGTTTGAGTCGAATTGAAAGAGGGAGGAGTGGAATTATGG
>JABUQX010021167.1:0-7500 GCA_015478945.1 Trachelipus rathkii | reverse complement strand
ACAAAGATGAGAGAGCAGAAAATGAGGGTAGGAGAGATAGAAAAAAAAGATAGACAGATAGACAGACAGATATCAGAACCAAACAGACAATAGAGAGAATCACGAAAAAACTTATATGCGAAGAAAAATGTAAGGAAGAATGAAAAAAGGCGGCATATGGGATTGGTAACTGTAACTCACTAAATCACCATAAACAAATGAGAAGTGTATAAAAATGAGAACATTTCTTCCTAATTCAAGGACTATTAGTGAAGATGACAAAATTTAAAAAATTATTACATAAAATGTAGGTGAATAATATATATTATATATAAAAGTATATATATATATATATATTATAATATAATATTATATAGTGATATATATATGATATATATAATATAGAATATATATATAATAGAATATCAAGAAATATATATATAATTATTATATTATATATATAATATATATATATAAATTAATTATATATTATTATATAATATATATATAATTATATATATATATATTTATATATTATTATTAATTATTATTATTATTATTTATTATTATTATTATTATTATTATTAATTATTATTTATTATTATATTATTCTTATTCTTATTCTTATATTATTTTATTTTTATTATTATTTATTATAATTTTATTATTTTATTAGTTATTATTATTATTATTATTATTATTATATTATTATTAATTATTATTTAATTTTACATTATTATTTATCCATTATAATTTTATTATTGATATATAAGTTTGATAGGACTCTTCTTATCTTAAAAATATCATGAGAGCAGTCAGCTGTAGCTTTTAAATTGATAAATATAGTGGAAACTCTAAACAACCACAAAAAAAAAAATTATAAGTAGCAATAAGTAACAGATTTTCAATGAACTTATAAATGTTCCTAAAATTGAAAACTAAATACAGACTTGTCTTCTGAAAATCAATTACAGAGACAACTGTGTCCCTCAAATATTTAAATTGGATTTCGAATAAAAGAAAGAAAGAGGAAAAAATGTGGGAAATCAAAAAATATTTTCCTTAGATCTAGTCCGTCCTTGAACTTTATGCATGTTAGATATATTATACTTATAATATATGTATATATATAATATAATATATATATCCGTATAATTATTATGAAGTAAGTAGTATATATATATATAATTACTATCATAGTATATCTATATATATATAGTATATAATATTCTATATATATATCTATATACTATTATATATATATTATTACTAGATATATAAAAACAACTGATAGGACTCCGTACGTATCATAGTATATATATATATATATTAATATATATATTACTGTATATATATATATATATATTATATATATATATATATTTAGAACGGTACTATTATATAATATATATATATATAAGTTAAACAGTATAGTAATATACTACTCATGAGTCAGTAGCTATAATATTATATTAATATATTATATATATATATATATATATAACCACTATTTTAATAAGTGACATCCTCAACTCACTATAATATATATTTATATAGCTTACCCAGATAAAAATAAGTAAATTTTTAATTTTAACTTATTATATATGAAAGTAAATATGTATTATTATATTATTTATAATAAGTACTCTCCCAGGTATATATTATTTATATCGTAATATATATATATATATATTTACCTACTAATAATATTGTTGAGTATCACAATAAAGGCCATGAGAAAATAGGAGTATCCGTTATACTATATCATGATATATATATTATATATATATATATGATATATAATATAATAATATATATATATGTGATTGATATTCATATACGCGGTATTGTATATTGTGTATATTAGATTTTAATAAATAAAAAGAGAGTAATTTCTCTATATATAGGTTATAACAAAATTTTCATAAACTTAGTTAATAATATGTGAGCATTAGGTCAATATAAGTACATTATGTCAAGTACATTTATTATTGTACTGTAATATATAACTCTTATATACATTAGTATCATTAAATTATAGTTTTATACACGTAAGTATGTTTTATATTATATAGTATAATAATGATTGATAATATAATTATAATATTATATAAGTGGATAAATATATATGCTTATTATTCTATACCTGTGTTATATACTCATATAATATATGATAAATCAAAGTATAAGGTATATATTTAATATTTTACTATAACTAACTTATTTTACTGAAACATCTTGATAAATAAGTACTTTGGGGAAAATATTTTTAAATTTTATTTCTACCTAAGCTTGTGCACAGGAATAATACGCTTAGTTAGAAAAGACCATTGATAGTAAATTATGCATCAAGCCTTCATGCTATTGGCTTATACTAATAATCTTTTATAATGAATATATATTAAGTAATATAATATGAATTATTTCCTCATCATATAATAACTTATTGATGACACCTCTAAGATAATAGCTAGATAATTTAGAGAATTTATCTCTTCAATCTAATATTAGGAGCATGTTCTGAAAAATATTAACAATGAATATCCTAGTTGCATAAAAAGCGCTTCTGGTGACCTCAATTGGTTTTCTATATTATACCTCAGCAGGGAGGTTGATATTCATTTCTGCTCACAAACATTAAACAATTAACAAAAGTAAGAAATGTCTATAACAAACTGTTACAGAAGAAAGTTGAATTTAAAGTATTATATATTTAGTTTGTATCTTAAATTAATTTAGTATACTTTATATTAGAAGGTTTGCTAATAGATCAAGCCATAATATAATTCTCTATTAGAAAATTGAAACTACAGTAGGTTTAATTTTTCTTATATATTTATATTTATACATAGAGATATCTAAATATGTTGTAAAATTACTGTATTGCTAGATTACTTTGATAGTTTTGAACCGAAGGATTGTTATTACTTTGTTATTATTTAATAGTTACAATTTATATTTTTATAATTCGTACCGATCAACGCTGGAAAAATAATAGTAGAATTTATACTTTATATTTCTATTATATAGTGAAATATATATATGACCTCAATATTTGGGAAGAAGTGTATGTAATAAACAAATAAATATAACTAGTAGTGCCATGAAAACTAATATGGTTATAATAGTTAGTGAGGGTGCCTTATCCATAATATAAAATAAAAAAATTAAAAAAAAATAATAATAATAATATATAAATAAAATAATATAAAAACTCAATATACTCTAAAGTGGAATTATTAATAGACAAGTATCAATGATTTTCCAAATATACACCACTTTGAAGAGGTGTAAGTCTAAGATGGCAAAAACAAGTAGATGAGATAAATACGAAGGTGTTTAGTGTTCCAAACTTATCCAGTAACTGTACATTAAATACTGAGCAAAGAGTTTTAGTTCATGGAGTTAGTGAGGTAATTGTACAGAGAAGAGGAAAAAATATGTAAGTGCATGAAGTACGAGTACATCGATCACATGATTTCTCCTCAAAGGAGGATATAGATTGATATTTGAATACTAAATTATTTGGTATTAAAGAGCAATGTCTGAAGCTATAATGAATTTAATGCCTATAAATATAAATTGTGATATCCATAGTATATTAGGCGGATATTTAATGTCTATATTGTTTACAGCGAATTATAATAAATTTCTGAGCTAAATGAAACGAAAAGAACCTAAGACATCAACCTTTCAGAGAAGTTATATGTATTGAATTTTGTTAAAGCACTTGTCTATGTATGAAATAAAGACTTCTAAAACGTAAACTTTGTATAGAACGGGTTACATAAATATAGATTAGTCTCACCAATTAACATTTTTTTATAACTTTACTCAAATATAAAGGTGTATAGACAAGTCTTATGTCACTATCTTTATATATAAATATCAAATAGCTTTTCCAAAAATTGTAGATATCAAGGTTAGCATTTGTTCATAATCTATTATTGTAACTAAGCTCAGTATATGTCAATTTAACTATAACTCATCACTCGACATATGTAATATATGCAAGCAAAAACGTCAAATGATACAAAGTACTGTTAAGTTGATAACTAACGTTATATTTTTATAAAGGTTGATTACAAAGATAGGCTATACCGAATTTTATAGATACTAATGTTTTTGTAAAGTAAAAAATTTGTCTAAAAAAAAATATAATAAAAAAAAAAATTAATAATAACACTTATTATTGTGACTAATAAGTATAGCTTTTTTGAGTGTTAATGTAGGTGATATATATATATATTACTTAGATATATTGTCAGGATAGAAATAAGGTTCTGTATTGCAAAGCAAGCATAATTGTAAGCAGTACGATAATATATATTAATAAGGCCTGGATATATCACAGAATATCAAGGCTTCTTAATGTTAGAGTGCATACAGAGGCACAAGGAAGTGGCCCTAGGAGGGTGTTTGACCTTCTCAGTTTTATATATCCTATAGGTAGCATATATTACCTAGAGAAGTTCCTCTTCTTGAATAGGGCTCTCGTGAGGGTTTCGAATTTATTTATATATATTTATATAAATAAAATTATCTTTTTTTTTATAAAACTAAATTCTTTACCTATAAATATATATATATAATATATAAATATATAATAAAATAATATAATAATAATATAATAATAATAATTTAATAATTAAATGTAATAATAATATATAATAATAATAAATTATAAATTAAATAATTAAATTAAATAATATATATATTAATATATATAATAATAATAATAATAATTAAAGATTATAAATAATTATAATAATAATATAATATAATATATAAAATAATAATAATAATTATAAATAATAATAATAATAATATAATTATAATAATTAAATTAATAATAATTATTTAAATTAAATAATTATAATAATAAGTATATATATAATATATAAATTAATAATAATAATAATAATTAAATATTAATAAAGAATAATATTAATAATATAATTTATATAATAATTAAATATATAATTTAATATTAATTATAAATTATAAATAATAAATTATAAAAGTCACGAATACTGCTATCACTATAAGCCCAGTCTATAATGTAATAATATTTATAAGATACATATATAGTGTACTCACTCAATTCCAATCATCCTTAATTTTATTTATACAGACTGCTTTTCACGGATTACTTATTAAATCTCAATCTTATTCTCAATGTATTTTAGATTAAATATAAAAACAATCATAGTTTGAGTGAAAATTCAATATATTGTGCTGTACCTAATAATATTATATATATATTATATATACCAAAATGTGAGATTAAATAAAATATAATATGGAAGGATATAATGTAATAAGATAGAAAAAAAATAAAATATATATAATAACTAATATATAATGAAATATTAAAATATATATATATTAAAAAAAAAGTTAATAATAATATAAAATAAATAAATAATAATTAATATAACCGCTAATTGAAACTGAGCGATGTTATATCCAATTTATATAAATGATAAATTAAACAAATATAAATAAATTAAATTAAATTAAAAAATTAAAAAATACTAAATTAAATTAAATAATATCTTAAAAAATATAAAAATTTTAAATTAAATGTAAATAGGGCATCTTCACTAAAAACTGAGTGTCTTTATATATATCTTTTATTATATCTCTCCTCTTTCATTTTTATATTTGTCTTTTTAGGTATTTATATATATTAATATTAATGCCTATCAACTTATATTATTGTTTAACTTTTAATCATTTGTATTGTTTATTTGTTTGATTGTTATAATTCTGATTGAAAATGGTATATAATCAATTACGTAATTACCGAATATCGTCTCACTATGTAATAAATTATAGGATAGTGATTATAGCTTATCTTTAATAAATTATTCTATGACTTAATGGTATGTTATATATATATTATGGTTGGCAACCTTGGCTTGATTTATTCAGTAATCAATAAATATTTCCAATTATACAATAAATCAAGCTATTATTTTCTACATTATATATAATATATATTATATTATAATAATATATTATAGTATATATATATATAAATATATATTTTTTTTTTAATTTTTTTTTTTTTTACAGTATAAATAAACTCCACATAGTAACTCACGGCGCATGGAGCCCTAATCTAGGTGATAGGGTGTAACTTACATATTTATACGTTCCACGAGTCAGGACGGAGCCAAAGCCTCACCATAGGGAGAGTGAATAGTTCACATCTACCCACTCACTCACACTCACTACGATCCAGTTTGCGTAAACTCTAGGACCCCGCCTGATGAGCGAGTAGCTCTATAATAATGAGCTATATGAGGTGTACTTTTATATATATAATATAAATATGATAATACATAAAAAAAAAAAATAAAAATTAAAAGATTTATAACAATAACATAACTATAAATATTATCCTTTATCACATTGATAATCTTGTGATCATTCTCAACACAATGAAGCTAATTCCAGCGATATAAATATTACCTCTAACTAACACTAAACACATATTAGAATATACTAACATACTAATCATTAATTACCCATTATACTAACTAACAACTACTATATATTATACTTAATAAATAAAAATTATCACTATAAAAAAGATCATTGAGAAAAAGGATAGCCAACAATATGGGATAAAAAAACACACTGAAAGTTTTGCTGCAGATATATTTGATCCATACATGGGAACAAACAAACGGCTGATAGGTGTTCCCAACTCCATGTAGCATTTAGAGGAGTCAACTTGATAGACTAAACGATTCTGATGTCATTTTAAGGACGATAATAAATAATAATATAATATTAATAGACGTAGAGTCTAAAGTATATATTAATATCTAATATAATATTACGATCTATAAACATATTATAGAAAAAAAAAAATAAGAAATAAGATTATATAATATATATATATATATAATATATATTTATTATATATATATAATATATACGATATAATAATATATTATTAATATATATATATTATATTATATAATAATATATATATATTATATAGTATATATATATAATATTATATATATATATATAATATATATATATATATATATATATAATATATTAATTAATAATACATATTAAGCATTTAAAACAAATAATCTAATTAATATATAATATTATTAATTAAAAAAAATATAATATAAATATATTAATATATATATTAATATAAATTAATAATATAATATATTATAAAAAATATAATATATATTATATAGTATATTAATATATAATTATTTATTATAAAAAAAATAATACTACTATATATATATAATATATATATATATAATATAATTAATAATATATAGTAATATATATATATATAATATATAAATATATATATAATAATATATATTATATATATTATATATATTATATTATATATATAATATATATATATATATATATATATATATATATTATTAATATATATATTATATATATATATATATATATATAATAATATATTATATTATATTATTTATATATAAATATAATCCTCTT
>JABUQX010021166.1:0-32962 GCA_015478945.1 Trachelipus rathkii | reverse complement strand
AAGCCTTATAAATAAATTTCTTTCTTCATATGTTAAAATTTTATTCCTACATATATTTTGACACAAATACAGATGTAAATACAACTTTATGATTTTTACAAATATTTATATTTTTAAGTTATAATTTAGGATACTACGTTACTTTCCACGCCAAGAGCGGAGTGGTAAAGAATATTATAATAAATACGTAATAAAAAAGAAATAATATTCATCCAAATATATATATATTATATATATATTATATATATATTATATTATATATATATATATATATATATATATATTATATTGGGGACTATAACAAAGATTACCATAGCCATGTAACTAGGAAAAAAGTGCTCTACACTTGTGGCTACATACCACTAAAACAAAATGGGACATTTTTGGGAATCAGTGGACAATTTTTATCGAATAATTAGCCATGTTTTTTTTTATTTTTTTTGTTTTGTTTGGGTTTTTTGGGGGGAGGCTTTTTAGGGGGGCTGGGCCGTTGTACAAGAGGGGGGGACAAAGTCTTCCCCGTCGTCCCCCGTAGCCGACAGAATCCCGGCACCTTTATTAATTCTTATGCGGGTTCCACCTAGGGGCATTCTTTAAATTTAAAAAAAAAAATATGGAAAAAAAAACCTGTTACCCGCGTAAGGGAACACATATTAAAATACCCAACTAAATTGGCCAGCATTAATAGGTAAAGCTAACTTTTAAACGTGGACAAAAAAAACAATTATGCAAACTTTTCGCAAGGGGCAGGACACGGAAATTTGGAATTCTTATCGTACACCTAGTACTGTATTAAAAATTTACATTAGTAAAATATGAAAATTTATTTTAAGCCTTTTTCTAATTTTTTTTTACCATTCTGGAAACTAAGAAAATTCTTTCGGGCCGGATTTTTACAAAAAGTGTCATTTTGTTTTAGTGTAGGATTTATAGTTTCTATAGTTAATCTGGGCAGGATATTCCATTGGCAAAAGTATCTGACCATATATAATATATATATATATATACTATATATATATATATTATAATATATTAGTATATTTATCAACATATGTGTATGTGTGTGTGCTCGTGTGTGTGTGTGTGTGTGGTTTAACCGTTAGGCGTTCCATCTTTGACAAAGGAGGATAATATGTTAAATTACAACCAGTCCATCTTCAAACGAAAGCTTTGGTAACAACTTTTTATAAAAAATCATTTAGCAATAACGGTTTATTGCTTTTTTGGCAATGTATTTAAAAACTGTAAGGTATACCAATGCGAACTTTTACCTCTCAACGGCCAACGCCCGCTGGGGCAGAGAGGGTCATTATAAGAATTCAAGAGCCCAGAAGATAAAAACATCTTGGCAGCCTCTCTTGGGCCCCAGAATTTTGTTAAAGTCTACGATTATTCATGATTTCTCATACTTTGGATATTTTGAAGAAATAAACATTTTATTTTTGCACAATAGTGAAATAACTTAATTTGTGTTCATTGTTAAAATAGTCATTAGAAAATAATTAATAAAAGAAAATAAATAAAGGAAGCGTTTCGCTCTTCCCAAACAAACTATCTTATTATTAGCTGTATCAGGGTGATCTCGTAAATAGGGCCCAATTAAAATTTTACAGAGATTCAGTGTCTTTTGTTATATAGAGTTTGGTGAACCCACAGGGATCAGTGGGAACAAAGCCCCCCCTTTCTGGATCGTTGGGGCCGCCACCGTAATCGTAATTTAATTAAAAAAAAAAAGGTGGGGTGATTTAGTGAAAGTGGTAAAAGTGTCGTGCCAAAAAAAACAAATATAGGGCTAGAAGTGACTCATAAACTGTGAAAAAAAACTAACTAAATTCAATATTTACATCGTAATTTCATTTGATGTTTTTCATCCACAGAATTTTACTGTCTTATCCTTTTCTGAAATTAAACTTCGAAAAGAGGCCATTTCAAGTGTCACCCGGGCAAAAAAAAAAAAAAAAATAAAAAAAAAAAAAAAAAAAAAAAAAAAAAAAAAAAAAAAAAAAAAAAAAAAAAAAAAAAAAAATCTGTTAAAAAAAAAAAAAAAAAAAAAAAAAAAAAACCGTGGCTGGGAAAAAAAGAAGAGACTTTGTTAAAATGCCCAGCCATAAAAAAAAAGATTCTTCCGGATGTTTTAAAGAAACCGTGAGGGGGATAGGGTAAAGTCAAAAAAGACTAACCCAAAGCATATTCTGGAAAACTTCGTCCGTTCTCTTGCTGCCCCAACCCAAATCTTTCCATATAGAGAGAGAGGGAGGGAAATTCGAATTTATCGGATATATAGGAAGGGAACGGTTCAGGACATTGGAAACACATCACTCAGAGCAAGATTCAACAGGTAAACCCCCCCACAGTTTTCTATTCCCCTCTTAGATGGGGAACGCCGAAGGGACCAGGTCTGAAATTATATGGACACCGTTCATTCCAATTAGAAGTTAGATGTAGCGGGATATATAAAATGAGACTTGAGATACACAACGGAACATATTAAACTTGATATTATCTCAATGAATGGGGTAGGGGGACGATCCAAAAGCCCGTAAGGTAGTTAAGCACATCCGTCCCTCCCCTTCTGAAATTAAAATCGTAGCGACACATCAAGATTTCCATTGGGTGGAGAATGCTATTATTCCAAAACGTTAATAATATATGACAACAACCTAGCTAATAGAAGAGCTTATACTTCCACAACTACCGGAATCAAGTCAGAGATTTTCAAAAAGGAGAAAAAAAAGAGAAGAGAAAAAACTAAACCTTTCAGTTTACTTAGCAGAGGTTCGGTATGTTATGGGAGAAATAGGATATACGATATTAGAACTTTGACAGAACAGGCCACACACATTTGTAGAGGTTATCTTGGGTTGTTTATTAATTTGAGGCTCCACCATACTACGGCATTATTCCAAGAGAAGTTTAAATTGGGGGAGACGCTTATTTGGCGGGAAGGGGGGGGACGATATCCCAGATTTCACTTGAAATTGGCAAGTATGCAGATCACTGATATTTAAGAACTTTTTAATATGAGAAACAGACAAAATTTAAACGGAAACCCCCCCCCCCCAATAGAACGAAGAGAAAGAAGGAAAGGGAATATTGGGGGGACAGTAATTCACTTTCCAACGGGAGAGAATATTTCCCAGAAACCCAAGGGAAGAATGTCATGGGAGAGTCGGAAAATACAAAACCAATAACAACAATTGGCCCCCGGTTTTTCAAGAAGAGGGATAAGTAGAATAAAGAGTTCTTTCGGAGATAATGGGAAGGACCTTTTTTAATTATGGATGTCAATCCAAATAAAGTAACTTATGTGATCCGCTGCATGTGTCCAGCACACAAAAACATGCCTAAACCAGGATAATTATATAAATATGAAGAAGTTTATATATAAAAACTCCTAAAACATTCCCATTTAGGGTAATTGGTATCTTAATAACATTCAAGCAATTCTCATAAGAAGAATATTAAATTTAGAAAGAGATTAAACGAAGCAGGAACGTCTAAAAAATTTTAAGTCTGACATTATTCCAAAGGAAGGGCAAAAGAAATGCGGAATAAGCGTACTC
Organism: Trachelipus rathkii; assembly: GCA_015478945.1. Taxonomy (NCBI): domain Eukaryota; kingdom Metazoa; phylum Arthropoda; class Malacostraca; order Isopoda; family Trachelipodidae; genus Trachelipus; species Trachelipus rathkii. The sequence goes on along the minus strand of JABUQX010021166.1, from coordinate 29,399 downwards.
ATTGAAATATACTATGAGTTATGTATGATATATATTAGTATTGATAATTTTTAGTGTACTAATAATAAGCTCACTACCTAACTCACATAGATATTATCATACTTACAAATAAGGAAGTTATTACCATAACATTAGGCCACTCAATAATTACTCATCGGATAATTATACTTTTTTAATCTATACTATATATTATATGTAATTTATACTTATATGAGTGATTAATATATTCCATCTCAGTACTCATAATATAGATAGTGAATTAAAGAATCAAATTTATTTACTAGATAAAACTGGAGAAAACGGTATACATTAAACCACCAAAAGAATGGGATTAGGTGAATTAATATATATAAACTCATCAGTAGATAATGAATCATAATACCTCACCCCCTATACCTACATATAACAAGTAGTGGAATATGTATATATTATAAAGTGCAGTAGATGGAATATATATATATATTCATATATATAGTATAAATATATTTATATATGTTTATATAATATTTATAGTATATACATAATATAAAATAAAGGATATTCGTATATATATATATTACTATTTATATTATATAGTTTGTATTTATAGAAGAATATAGAGTGAATGGGAGATAATATTTGGCGTTAGCGCTTAGGAAATAGTTAAGTATTAGTTTTATTGATATGATATATGAGCGGAAATTTAGGAAATGATCTGCTGTCTTGAATCTAGTGTAACACCCTCGATTTTGTTAATGAAAAATGAATACTAGAGTGTATTAACTCAAACTAATGGTGTGTTGTAAATAAAAAACGTTAATTTTATCCATGCGTCTATTGCTATAATACCAATTTTGGATGATAATATACTAAATAATGTCTTGTAAAAATATTAATTTATTTCTAAAAGATATATTTATCATCTATGATTGATATGCATAAGAAAAAGAGATAATATTTATTTTTTGTTTTGAATTTTATAGTTTTTATAGAGTCATTTTTTCAAATTTATATTAACTTTATAATTAAAATTTTGTATATAAATATAAAATATTGGTGAAATCAACATCAATATCGATGTTGCTTCTCCAACTGACAAATTTTTCTGGCATCGCAAAACTACGCAACACACACGCCACACACAAATTGACCCAAAACACCCGTTCTTATTATAAATTAATTAATATAAATATATAATAATATATTAATAATATAAATTAATATATTAATAATAAATTATTAATTAAATAATTAAATATAATATAATAATTATATAAATAATATAATTAAATATATTAATTAATATTAATATAAATAATATAATATTATAAATTAATTTATATTATAAATATAATAAATAATTACTTAATAAGTATAATATATTATAATATTATTATTTAAAATTAATTATAATATATATATTATTTATAAATTATTATATATATATATATTTATATTATATAATATAATAGAATATTCATATAATATAATAAATAATAATTTTAATATTAAATTAATATATAAATATATAATATTAATATAATTAATTATTATAAATTATATAAATATATATAATATAATTATAATTTCATAGGGCTTATATATTGGTAATAAATGTTAAGTTTTTAAGAGTAATGAGGCAAAGCTTTTTTCTCCATTGGCATGTTACAAGGGTAATAGAGTTCTTTAATTACCTTGTACTATTTCTCTCACTAACAATAGTACTAGATATAATATAGAGGGTTGACTATCCTTATTCTATAGTCTATACCTTCTTGTGATCTATTCTAATTAGTATGCTATCTATCTTATCTATCTATCCCTATCATCTACTCATCTAGTCTTCTAAATCTTTTACTATCTATTCTATGATCTATCTATTTCATAATCGTAATCTATTCTAATGCCTTATTACATTTCTTCACTGAGATAGTATATGGAAATCCTATCACTATATACATTATTATATTACTCATATATTATAGTGATTTAACCACGAGCTTATAGCTTCAGCTATATAAGTTAGGTGATACTTATCACTATATAGTATATTTATAATAAATAATATGTTAATTTATATCTCACGGTAGTACAGTGGAGTATCCAGAGATTTTTTTTCTGGTCTACAAGGCATATGGAGAGGGGTCCGGTTAATAAATGGAGAGGCTACAGACATAATATAAATCGATTTCTTGGTTATGATGATAATTATTAATTAATATATATAATAATATAAATAGGTTTGAGATATATATATTATAATAATTATATATAAAAACTATTATATATATTGATAACTAGGCTGAATCTATAAATAATTAATTATACTATAAATATAATAATATAATATATTTATAATGTTTTTTCTTCATATATTAGTAGTAATTTATATTTTCTAGCGTTGAATGTTAGAAGATATAAATTCAATATATATAATATATTTATTTAGATATTAAACTTTAGATAATAATATATAATATAGTATTAGGTATTATAATCTCACGATAATTAAGATATATATATTAATTATTATATAATCCTTCATAACGCACTCTGATAATGTTATATTTAACTCGTGGTTAATATGATACTAAATTAAAATAGACTGTCAGTTGATCTAAAAAGTCTTTTTTGAGGGATGGTGGCATTGGCTCACCTTGCCCCCCCTGAACGCCATGTGTGAATTAAATGCAATATTATATAAACATCTCACTTACTCGCTATGAGAATAATAAATATATATCAGGGTATTAATACTCAGATATTTTAGATATATTATATTATTATAATCTAGTTTTTCCAATTATAATTTAATTTGTACAGTTTAAGACTGGAATGTGAAAGTTAGATTATAGTTATTATAGTGATTAGTTAATTTTATTATATTATATAATTATACTATAAAATCACCAAATATTATATATTTATATATACCTATTTGTATATTCCTGTATAAAGGTGAGTATAAATGGTGGTCATACGTATCAACTAGTATATAAAAAATATATATATAGTAAATATAAATGATATATTTTGGTCGAAATAATTTTCATAATATATAATATTTTTTTTGAGTACTTAGGTAATACTCGTTTATATATAACTAGAGTTAAACTATCTAGTGTTGCCGAAGGGCTCACAAAAAAATAATTATGAGTATGTGAATTATAATAGCGTCATAAGCGCGACAAATGGATATTGCTGTATATATATTGATTAATACTAAATAACGTAAACCTTTAAAAAGAAGGCCAAATCTCAAAGGCAGGCTCAGATTCCCGCATAAGTGCACTTAGTTTTTGAATAATATACACAGGGGAAAAAAAAAAAAAAAAGAAAAAAGAATCTATCTTTATCGCCTTATTACATCACATAGAGTGCTGTCGTGTTTTCTGATTCTAATTACGTCGTTCTACTAATACTTCATCTTAATTGTGTTATTGTTTTCTTTCTCTGTAGTTATCTAAGAACCTTTTTAAGATAATAGGGAAGAAAAATATTTTTTATAAATCTACTACTTCTTCAATATTTGAGGTCGCAATAATTATTAGTGAAACTATAAATCAACTGTTCGAAGTGTTCGAAAACAATCTGAGTTAAAGTTTTAAAGTATATTGAGCATTTCGCCAAATATTTTAGACTTATAAGTATAATAAACTGAAGATAATCTGTTTTGTGCGCTCTTGTTTTTAGTGTTTAATATAGAGAAACTACTCTCAAATATATTCCCCACCCGCTTCACGAAAATAGAAGTAATATGTGATACTCGCTTTCTCGTGTGTGGTAACATTGAGAGTTGAAAATGAGGGAGCTTGAATAATTAACGTCTTCGCGTGTTAGGCTATAAGGGAATATATTAGGGTGTTTCTGATAGAGCTAGCAGCGTGTATCGCGGTCCAGCGTTTATGCATGATCTTGGAAATGATTTCTGAGAAAAAGATTAACGTGCGCTAGCTGATAAGAAGAGAAAAACATGAAGAGGACGACAGACTATTGTGAGCGAAATGAGCAGCAGGTTAGTGTTTGCTGAGTAAAAAAGATAAACTACTTTCCAATAAAAGATCACAGATCGCTAAAAATATACCACGAAAAAGTATAGGAAAGGAAGCGCAAATGTGAACTTGATTTCAGTGAGCCCTCGGTTTGGGTAATATGGCGCGTGAGAGTGCAAACAGCCGAGTGGAATCTGGGTGAAGTTAAAAATATAGTCTCGCAATTTGCCCCTTTAAGTGCCTGTGAATGATTATAATTATTAGATCATAATGAAGTGGAACCTATTGGTTGTTGATTGATTGCGATTTTGCTGAGCGGAGAGTAGCGGAGCGGTCGAGGTGAACATTTTGTCATGAAAAGTGACTTGAAATGTGTCCACTCACCAGAGATTACAAATTCACCGTAATCTTTTGTTCGAGTTCCATAAATTTTTCTCCTTGACTAACCAACACTCCAACCACGTCACTATCAAAATAATATGATCGTACTTTCTCGCGCTCACGCTCTGTCTCAAGAATTATCTGACTTCCTACCAATCCTTGAGTTACCATAGAAATAATTCGTGCAACGAAGAAAATATAATAATTGCATGAAGGCTAATTATATCATGAATCTACTCATTGACCCTACACACGTATGTGCTCGTTTCACGTCACTCACTCGCTCGCCAACATGCTATTTTCTCTCAGGTTAGATATTAATCGACCAATTCACACGAATACTTCTCTATAGCAAGAGATATATTCACCCCGCTCTCTCCATAGACTAATTTACTATATAGTATATACCTTACATTAATATATATATATAATATATCTGTTTTTATATAATACATAATATAATAATATAATATAAAGAGGTCAAAAGAAATGTATTATATATTAATATATATTAGTTATATATAAAAATTATAAATAGTTATATTTTTATGAATAATATATATATATACATATATGTGTTGTTTATGCATGTCAGCTGCTAGGGATATCTCAACTTGAGTGATGAAAACCCTTCTCCAGGTTCGAGATTTCTTACACTAGAAAGACTGTCTGTTCGTCTCTAAAAAAAAAAGTATTTTGTGATATGCTATTATTGGCACTCCTGTGGCTAGCTAAGTAATAGTGATGTCTCGCTAGGATATACAGAGAGATATTCTAGTAATTGGATAATTTTAAAAATGGTGGAGTCGGAGGAAAGAGGATCAAGGAAAGCTAATGCACATAACCCGACAAAAATGAGGAGCAGATTGCTGGAATGGCTTTATAAACAAATTTTGCATAACAAGCGATTAAATTCTATGGCTTTTCACCACTAGTTACATTTAAGTATGATGGTTGCAACTAGTAATTTATAGCAATAAAACAAGCAGTGTATACGGTATATCTTTCCCATTGAATAAGTAGCTCTTACAATATTCTTCCGTGACTAAACCAAAGGTATAGCCGGTCACCGATTGTGAGCAGCCTCACAATCAGACCATATACACAATGGAATATTAAACTTATTAAAAATGGCCGTCGTAGCAGCCTGCTGTCGGCATGTTTTGGCAATCAGATTTAAAAGCCTATGAAATTCGATTCAAGTACGTAACGCGGCTCACAATCGGCAGCAAACATTAAGTTCGATCTGGACTTTTCCTCATTCCACCTAGGAATTATAATGTTAATATAATTTTATCTAGAAGAACCAAAGCAAATTATAGTGCTGGTCCTATACTTAATTTTAATATTTTTTTAAGGTCATTCGGGTGAAATTCAATGTTTCATAGCAAGCTTCTTGAATTTTATTTTATGTTCAGATTTGAAGATAACTGAAAATATTAAGCTTATTATGTAGACTGGTAAATATAATTATAATTTTTTATCTGGCTTTGAAGTGGTCAATTGGGAACCGGTACTTATAGCAGTTTTACGAAATTCTTTAAAGGTCTTATTAACGATCAAAAAATCAAATTCTTTCATTAACAACAATGAGATAAATTTATTCTCTAAATATCAGAGGGTTCACTAGTATAGTCAAATCATCTTGTATCTGTACGAATGAAGTTCTCCAAAGTCTAAGCTAGTTAGACGAATATTTGAAGTATTTAAAGGAGTAAATAGGCAATTCCAACTATAGCAAATTTCTAGAAATTATAATTTTTTATCTGGCTTTGAAGTGGTCAATTGGGAACCGGTACTTATAGCAGTTTTACGAAATTCTTTAAAGGTCTTATTAACGATCAAAGAATCAAATTCTTTCATTAACAACAATTTGAGATAAATTTATTCTCTAAATATCAGAGGGTTCACTAGTATAGTCAAATCATCTTGTATCTGTACGAATGAAGTTCTCTAAAGTCTAAGCTAGTTAGACGAATATTTGAAGTATTTAAAGGAGTAAATAGGCAATTCCAACTATAGCAAATTTTTAGAAATTCTCAGGTTAGTCCCAACACAAATGGGATTAATTGTGGTAACAATCAAGAATTGCCATATCTAATTGTGAATACACTATGCAATTATTTGGATTCATTTTCAGTTTTTTCTTGTAATAAAGTCTAAATACATGAGCATTATTTTTGTTAAGAGATATTTTTATTTAAGATTTATGAAAGCAGTCAGATAAAAATAAAATTTCATATTCTGGATTTCTATATTCATTTAGCGAAAACGTTGACCAAACTAAATGTAAAGGAATTGTGAATAATGATTTTATTCAATGTATAACACTTTACTTTTCTAGTTTGACTTTTCTAGTTTGACTTCATCAATTTTAACAAGTTTATGCCACCTCATCCTACCTAAAGTCTCCATGCTGGCATTTATAATATACACAAATATTTATAAACACATTTGAGTTTGTGAAATATTGAGCTAACTATGAGTAAGTAAAAACAAGGGAAATTATATACAGGTTTCATAAACTTAAAAAATATATTTTATAAACATTTACATTTCATTAAATATATTTTTAAACAATTTCAATAAATTAAAAGAAAACTATCCTATATATTTAGCTTGTCAACGAAAACTAGCACCTTTAAAATTAAGTTTTAGCAAAACTATGCTGGTTTTATATTCTAAAAGCAATAAGTAATGTTGATTATCAACATTCATGTAGTGCATGTCAGATGGACTAACAAAGTATAAACTCTCTTGAATAGCAAATCCCTGAAAAAAAATTAAATTTAGTAATTAAAGAAATTAAACAGCCGTCATTAAAACAAATGATTAAAGTTGTTTAGCTGAATTGCAAGTTCTTTAAATCTTAATACTTTCAAAGAAACATTCAGCTGAACTATAATCAAAGTGCATACACTAAAGAGGTACAAATTTATTAGTTACATAAGTAATTTTCAAATTTGAAGTTCAAATTGTTTAAACCTTTAAATCCTACCTCTTGATTTATCATTCTGAATACAGACACTGAATTTTCAGTTACGGAAGCTACAGCTAAATATAAATCATTTTCGACTGCAAAGAAAACTGAGCTGCTAATTCCAGACACGAGCAAACTTGTGAAAGGAGAATATAGAGACTTTCCTGAGGACCTATAAATCTAGAATATTTAAAAAAAAAAATAATTTTAATCATTTTTGGACAGCTATCGTATTCTTTTACCCACCCCTATGATAGTTAATGATTAGCAACCGTAGTTCAAACCTGCTGAATGTGGGAACTGATGGTAGTAGTATGCGAATAACGAAAGTTTGTCTAAGAAATGAGAAAGTTAAACTAATTTAGAAAGCAAATTAACAAATTAACCGAGCACAGAAGTTTCAATTTTTTTTAAAAAAAATTTCAAGCTTCAATAATTTTAAAAAATGAAACTAAGTGGCATTTCACCTTCTCAATTATGAAAAAATAAATCACTAATGTTACTGATCATGTTAAGATCCAGAAGAATGCTTACTTGTAAATCTGCTTCAGAATTCTTGAAGTTTTTCTTCCCCGTTTTACCATTGAAACCCAGAACTAAATAGGAGTTATGACCAAACGAGATAAGATCCCCAGTTTCAGCGTGGGGGAAACTATCAACGAGAACAAACTGAAATATTTAATTACCAGTTAATTATTTTTTCCTTATATATGTCATTGAAACTTAAAAATATTATTAAAGCATTAAAAATTATTTTTATATATTGTTTATAAAATGTGTATTATATTGATGTTTCATCTGAATTTTAGGGCACATACAAAATAACAACTAGAAAAAGTAATGAAAACGAATAACTAGAAAGAGATGAATAGTAAATTCACAGTGTAATAGGTTGTTTAGTGTGTGGCATGTACGCTTGATGGTATTCCACAAATAGAGTTTAGTTCCTTCAAAGTTGGAATGATAAATATTATGTGGTTCTTCAGAGTATTTAGGAGTATTGTGATGTGAGGTGAAAATAATAGAAGAAAGTCATCTAAAATAGTGATAGACTTTTCATCATATATACCGATCTTACTTTTTGTATAATGATAGATTGTGATGGTGTATGCGTGTAATTATGTGATATAACAATGTTATAACGTAGTTTAAACAGTTTTATAAAATGTTTATTATATTGATGTTTCATATGAATTTTAGGGCACATACAATCTATTGTCATCAGTACATTTGGCTTTTTCTGTTTTTTTTTAAAACTTTTAATTTTTTTAACTTTATTTATTAAAACTTTTTGTTTTACTAAAATTTTATTTTTTTAATGTTATAATGAAAAAAAATAGTTTACATTTTAATAAACTAAAACAGTAAAAGGTAACATAGTTCTTCACATCAATAAAGCTACCATAACATAACTAATGCAAGACATATAATGTATAACATCAAACACTACAAACACCATACTTGCAATAGCGAAAGTAACTGAACGTTGCTTACAAGCCGATGATACCATATTCACAACTTTTGTTAAAAGATCTCTAACATATACTATTTTTTTACATTAAACATAGTAACATTTAACAAAAATTTATCACAACATACTCGCTAACACATATATGCTGACGTTACGCAAAGTTTTTCACATCAAGTAAAGCTAAAATATAATCAGAACTAGGATATACGCACAATGACAGAATTCCGTAAATATCATACTTATGAAGAAAAATTGACTTCAATTTACAAAGTTTCATACTTAACAACATCAAGTATGATAACAAGTATACAGTACAGAGAGAAACATGTAGATATAGATAAGGACTGATGACGTGTTCCCTGTTTCACTAAGAGTTATAATACAAGTTTGAGAAATTGTTCAAAAGTCTCCCGACTTTTCGAAATATTAAGCGGCAATAATACCTATGATTCTTGGGTTGTTCGTTTTCGAAACATATAAGCAAATGTTAACGTGATAGATTCTTGTTTTGGTTTCGTACCTTAACATATTAACGATGTAAATGTCTTACACAACGATATTAGTAACATATTTGAGCATAAAATTTGACTCGACAACATGTGGTTTAATTATCATGCAGACCAGCGACAAGTAATGCGAACATAATAAAAGATTGTCACGTTAGCACATAAGTATTAATTAAAATAAAGAACTAAGAAAAATAAATAGATACCCAAAGAGCACAAAACACATCTTTAAGGACAGGGAATAAATTGTTAACTAATTAACAAATGTTCCACACTTAACACTAATAAGCAACTTAACATGGTCATGGCAAACGTAATCTAATCTTGACTTTTTCAACGCATAACTCAAACGATATTAGCGTTAATTTGCTATACACATAACATAGTAACATTTAGACTCAAAAACTTTATCACAACATATAGTGTTATAAGTTATCCATACAGACCAGGACGAAAGGTATGCTAACTAAATAAGTATTCGCCATTTGAATAAGTCTAAACATGAGCCATCAAGCTGACTAAGAAAATAATGCCACAGGAGCAGAACATACACATTTATAGCAAGAGAATATCAGTCAACATTAAAAAGTGTCTAATCACTTACACACTGAAAGCTGAGCATAACATGGTATGCAAAACTGTAGACCTAATCTTACTTTTGCAGCATCCACTCTAACATATTAAAGTTATCTTACACTAACGACAGTAACTTTAACTAGAAAATTTCTCGGTCATAACATTTGATTAATTATCATACAAGACGAGCAGAAAGTGTGCTAATGGGTAACATAATGGTTTCACAGCATTAATAAAGGTGCATAGGCTCACTGAACTGAAGAAAATAATGCACAAAGAACACACTAGCAACATCTTAGTAGGTAATATAACTGTGAGTGAACAAAGTTCCATACTAACAACTCAGTAATCACTAACAATAGGTAATGAGACAAAACGTGATAACTATATATTCTTACTTTTTTTGTTCAAGCATAACTCTACATATTAACGTTATAATCTTACAACTAACACAGTACATTAACTAAAATTTTCTCACAAAATTCTAATTATCATTACAGACCAACGAGAATATGCTAACTAAAAATTTTTCCACATCAAATTAAAGCTAACATAGCGAGTAAAATGGTCTGATATTACTACAAGAAAATAACGGCAACAAAGACAACCTATTACAAACTTGCACACGAAATTAAACTGTTCAACATTAACAAGGTTGCACACTAAGCGTCGCCAGTAAAGTATACTAACATGGTTTGGTAAAGTAACCTAGATCTTCACTTTTTTCAAGCATATTCTAACATATATTGACGTTAATCTTACACTAACTACAGACGAATAGATTTTAAGCACAATGTCTCATAACATTGTCCGATTATCATGACTGATCAAGCAATATTATACTGCTACATAGACATGTTTCACATTAATAAAAGCTACACATAGGCATCATATGAATCTAGGAAAATATGTATCCAAAGGCGACAAACCTATCAAACTTACACACAAATAAACTGTATGACATATTACCAAAGTTCTCAGACTTAACTTACAAATGATGCACTACCAACTTGCTATTTACAATAACCTATTTTAATACTTTTTTGTCTCTCTTACATATTAACATTAATCTTACTTGAACAGTAACATTAAAATCAGAAAAGAAGTATGTCCTCATAACCTATAAGACGGATGTACCTAAACCTCAATAAATACCTAAGAGTAAAGACGAATAAAGTAAATTTTTTATTAAGCTTATCTCTTTTTTAGACTCCGCCTCCTTTGAAAAATACCAACTCTTAACATGAAAAAAAGTGATTTTTTATATGCAGTTTAATCTACTATTGAGCATAAAGTGATGCCAAATAACTTATTATATTTGACCTGACAGGATATACTAGGCGGAATATAGCGAGTCGCTATTCGTTTTACGATTTAAATAGATATAATGACACTCGGGTCGTTGGGAATAACGAAACTCCTCGTAGAGATATCAGACCAACAGCGGTTAGAGATGTCGGTGGAAAGATGTCATCGTTCAACACTAGAGTTAATAAACTATCCTACTGAAGGGATAAAGTAGTGTAAGAACATCCCTTAAATGTAATGAGCTGATTCTTTCTTTAACCAATCAGAAAAGAACGTAAACAAGAATACGACGTACGAGGAACGAACCATATCAGGTCAAAAAGGGTATAATTTTTCGGTTCGACAGTATACAACAACAACATCATAACATAGTAGCATAAAGAGTAAGTTCTTAGATACTCACCAATCGAATATATTGCCTTAACTGTAACTTGTTTTCAGAAAAGAAAGAGAAAAACAAAAGATAAAAAAAAAAAAAAATTACTTATTGATTCACTGCTTAATAAATTACCAGAACTAAGTATAGAGTATGTTAAACGACGAATCTAACACAACTTTAAGCACGAATAAACTGTTTAACATTAACAAAGCAAAGTTCCACACTTAACACCTGAGTATACGTAACTGACATTGCCATATACTAAGAAGACAGTAACCTATTCATCTTTTACCAGAACATATCCTCTAACTATATTAACGTTAATTTTAACATTGACAAGTAATATTTAACAGGATTTATTATTAATCATGGTTTGTAATGTTTATTACAATACAAGGCAGCCGCGAAGTATGCTAACAGTAACAAGTTTTTCCTCGCCAGTTATAAGGCTAACATAACATAACTGAACTAATATATGTTGTACAACGACAAACAGCTAACGACCGCTTGACGTGACGAATAAACACTTAAATTAAGACAAACTAGTCTGGCTTAAACAGCAGTGTAAAGTAATCTAACACATCGTGGGCAGAACGCAACCTACTGCCACTTTTTCAATGCATATCTCTAACATATCAATGCTAATTTATAGTCACTAACATCGAATTTTACAAAAGTTTAGGAACACTGTCTAATCATCACAACTATACTTTAAACAAAGAATATAATAATGCCTGTGAGTAACGATGTTTTACCATCAACTTCGTAATCATTTAGCAAAAAAGTAAATTCACAATCAACTCGTTAAACTATCAATAATCTCGCGAATGGATGTTTGCAAACATATACAAAGTTTTAATCCTACTGCAAACATGAACAAAAAAAAAACATTGATTTTCCTACAACATAACATAAATAAGTTCTTTGAGTAAAATCTCACAGTAAAACGTAATAATTTACTGATTTTAAAGCAGTAATCGTATAAGTTCAGGTAAACAAACCTGCACATCCGTGCCGTCCCCTAACCGTCCCACCTCACCTGTGATGTAGTGTCTGAGCTAGTGATTCAAGTCATATTTAAGTATCAATTTTTGGAAAACATAAACCATAAAAATATGTCTTTATATACTAACAATCTAGTCTCGGATATATATGCTTACAACGAATGTTTTGTAGAGATCATCTCATATATACAACGCTAACATCATATAACCTGGCGTGCGACTAGGCATATTGATATGTCAGATATGAAACCTAACATAAGTCTTCGCGTATGAATACATCAGCTTCAACAGCCGGTGACAAACTTCCCTCTACGGATCAATGGCAGGTTAGCGGAAGTGAAGATAAAGCGTAACACAGAGTCATGAACAAGCTCATTCGATCATGGTCCCCTTATTCTCGAGCAGTCATATTTAGGCAATCCAAGTAAAGATGCCGTATGTGAATACTAACAAAATCCCTGAGACAAAAGTGCATCTAATCTATCAAAGATATGCGCATCCATCTTGGAACTATGAAATGTGACAACTAATCTGTCATCAAGTAGATCACGATCGTTTTCTGGAGTTAATGGTAGATTCTACTCATGGACACTACCTCTGAATAAACGCAGACATTAGCAAAAGTCTAGGGCAAACCTAACAATTATTTCAACAAAAAACATTAACCGTATCAGGCTTGAAGTTCTAGAAAAAATTACATTATTTACAAAGTACAATATTTTACAAAAACTCATCATTATCTCTATACAAATAGTAGGTTAATTAGTCCATATTGTCAATAAGTAGTATTTAACATAACGTATCTAACTTACGAATAACAGTTTTCATTAACCAAGAGTATACAAAGCAACACATTGACCTTCCGAGCAGAAAACCCAAGGGGATGCACCACTCTTGAAAGGGTGTGTGAATCCTAGCAAGGGGGTGGGATCGACCATCGCGATACAGGGGTGTTAAACGAGCGGGCTTTAACCCTCACGAAGGAGGGTAAAGGCCTCGAGCCCTTCGGGCTATGAGGCCTATAAGCTCCCCTTGGTTTTTCTTCATCGGAAGTAATGTGTCTTGCTTAGATACTCTTGGTTAATGAAAACTGTTCTAATTCGTAAGGTTAGATACGTTATGTTATACTATACTATGAAATGGCTGGAATAAACTGATTTGTTAGAGAAATGATGAGTTTTTTAAGATTAAGATATTACTGTGTAACTGACGATGATGTGTTAGAACGTGAGCCTAGGGTAAGTTTTTGTTGAATAATGTCAGGTTTGCCTCTAACTTTGCTAATGTCTGCGTTTATTCATATAGTTCAAAATGATGTTATACTCGAGACGAGTGACACTTGATTGGATGGGATAAGTGTAATTCATAGTGTATCAACGATCGGTGCCGATCTCTGATAGATGGTTCACATTTGTTAAGGACTTTTGTTGAGTATAATACGGCTTTATCCTGACTTGCTAATTGCTCGAAAAGGGGGAATTCATATCGAAATACTGTGTAATGACTGTTAGCTACGTTTATAACTGATCAGTAGGGAAGTGTTTCAGGCTGTTAGCTGATTATTCCTGACGCGATGTATGAATATAGATATTTTGCATTTGTAAAATGTATATCTAGTTACTATGATATTTTTGTATACTTTTTATTATGTCTAAAAACTTTGTTGGTTAAGCAATATATTCGTGCGAGTTAACGGTATAATATATAGAACAATATTATGGTTATGTTGTCACAAAATGTACTTGAAATATGACTTGAATCAATAGCTCAATAGTCCACAGTGGGTGGGACGGCTAGAGGATGGACGGATGAAGGGGTTTGATTTACTTGATTTACTGATTTACTGCTTTACAAATCAGTAATTATTACGTTTAATGTGATATTTTACTCAATAGAACTTATTTTTATGTATTTAGGATAAAATTTTGTTATTGTTTTGTTTGTTTGGTTAAAACTTTGTGTGTTTGTTTTGCAAGATATTCGCTCTGGGATTATGAATATTTAGACGAGGTATGAGAATTTTTGCTAGAAGCTGTGTTATAACGAAGTTTGTGATTGTAACATTCTTTACGTCCAGCCTTATATATCGCTCGTGCAAGTATGAATGATTAGTAAGGCTTTTATTGGCTAGAAACTGGGGTTGTGTTAATATTAGATGTTGTGTTAAAATAAGCAGTGATAATGTAGAGATTATGCTTGAACAGTGATGGTATGGTTGCGTGTGCACGATGTGTTAGATACGTTTTTTACGCTGATTAAGTGCAGAAGGTTGATTAATGTTGAGTGGTTGATATTCAGCACGTAAGGTGTGTAGTGTTGTCGTATGTGTAATTATCATATTTCTTAGTTCAGGTTATGGTTATCTGTAGCTTTATTATGCGGAAACTTTTGTTACCGATTTGCCAATACTTTCGCTGGTATGTTATATAATTAAACCATGAGTATAATAAATTCTTGATTAAATATTACTGTGTCAAGTAATTAACGCTTATATCTGTTTGAGACGATAAGTGTTCTGGTAATAAGTAGCATGAGTGTGGTCACACACTCACAGTGGATTGACAGGTGTGTAAGTTGGAAGCTTTGTTAATGTTAACGTTAGTTGCTGCTTAAGTTGTGTTAGATTCGTCGGTGTGTAGCATTATCTTTCCTGTTAGTATATAATACTAATGAACAACAACTGAGTTACGTTAGCATATAACTTCGCTCTGGTCATAGTATTCTAAAGAACTTTATCTGTTGTCTAATGGTCTATGGTTCGTTGTGCTGTTGTGTGTGTGTCGAAAGAGGAAGTATATACTTTCGGAACTGATGTATGGTATTCATTCGTACGGTCGTATTCTTGTCTTAGCGTTTCTTGAGGAGAAGAAGGATGTTTGATCACCGTGTGTCGCTACTGTCCTCTCTCTCAGGATATCTTCTTTAGGAGTTTCGTTATTCCATACGCAGTGTTCATTTATATTACTCTCGTAAACCAGAAAGGCGTCGAGAGCAACACAAACAGGATTTTCAATATGATAAGTATTGCTATCCAGCTTATGGCAGAAGTTAGTTAAAGCATAAATATTGTGTGATGAGTTTACTCACACACTCACTCACACACACTAGCCACTCCACCAATATAGATAGAGATAGATAATAGAGATATAGAGATATAGGCTCTCATGACGTATACACGAGTGTCAATGTTCAGAGAGAGAGAGGGAAAAAAGTATAATAGGGTTATGTTTTGTCATGTAAGTTAGTTGGATATTTTACCGAAGTTAAAGTTGCTGGAACGTTTGGTTAAGTTGTTAAAGCAGCTTTATTGTGTATACGTTGTGTATAGTTTGTCGTTGTACATTATTCTAATCATAGATTATATCGATGGTCTGAAGGTATTAATAAATTAAACCACTTTGTTATGTTAGCAGTATATTTGTTGATATATGAATAATCGACAAGTTAATGATACATATTCTAGCTAAAATCATTAGTGTGCATTAGCTCGTATCCAAACGGCAAGTTAATCATGTATAAGATATGCTTGAAAAAAGTCAAGATCTACGGTTAAGTTTTACACTACATAGTTAGTTACTATATATGGCGATTAAGTGCTGGAAACTTATGGATTATGTTACAGTTTATTCAGTGTAAGCAAGTTGTGAATAGGTCATATGTTTTGATATATTCTAGTTATATATCTTTAGTTATTGGATGTGGAAACTTTGTTACGTTACAATACTTTCGCTGGTCTGTATGATATTTAACCAATGTTGTGAGAAATTTTTTAGTTAAATGTTACTGTGTTAGTGTAAGATTAACGTTAATATGTTAGAGTTATGCTTGAAAAAGTAGAAATAAGTTACGTTTTGCATACCATGTTAGTTACTTATCTTATTCCCATAGCACATTATTCTTCTTAACATTTATTCCTACTTAATACTAGCCTCCATTGCGTTCATTGACGATAATCTTCCAAAGTGGATCGACTGTTGTCCGGCTGCAAAGAGTTTTCTGTTAGTAATATACTTTTAACTGGTCTGTATGATAAGCACAATATGATAACATGAGAAATTTATAGTTATTCTCTGTGTTAAGTAGTAAGATGGAGAGTGGATTAGTTCTAAATAAATAGTGTGTGGGGTTTGCAGTGACCATGTTAGTTGCTTGCATTGGTTAGGGGTGGGTGACACGGTTTGACTGCTTATTCTGCTTAAGATGTGTTATGTTTGTTATGGCACGTTTATGTTCTTAGTTCAAGTTGAGTGCTATGTTAGCTTATAGAAACAAGAATCTCAAGTGATGGGTGATAAACATTACACAAACTCTGTAGTTTATTATACCAATGTTGATAAATTATTAGACTGCAACTACTGGTTTGTGAAAGGGTTGGTCGTAACTAATCTGTTTTTAGCCTTGCAAAAAGTAAGCACATTGAATAACTGCTTTTACCATAGTATTATTGCTTTATTGTGTTAAGTGTGGAACTTTGTTAATGATTAACAACTTTTTCTGCTTAAGATGGTGTTACTTTTATTAAAGTGGAAATGATAGAACATCATAATAGTTTCAGATGATCGCCTCTCACTTAGATTCTTTATGTGAAACTTTATATAGTCCTAGAATACTTTTCGCTGGTCTGTATGATATTAACCAAATATTGTGACTACATTTTTTCTAGCTAAATTTACATCATAGTTAATGATAAGATCTCAAACGATAATAATATGGATGGGATATAAGAAACAAACAAGAATGCTAGGTTTGCGTAACTGTTCGAAAACGAACACAAACAAGAACTCATAGAGTAATATGCGTAAACTGAGTGAGAGAGTGGAGAGTGTGGACTCTAGGGTGTTGAAACGTCTAGTGAAAGGAGATCACGATCAGTGGGCTCGTACCATGTGTCGTTCCTGGTATCGTAATTGTTTCAGTTACTTGAGTGTTGTTAAGCTCTGAAGACGTTTGTTAAGTGTAGCATTTATTGCGATCATAAGGTGAGTGGTTAGGTTGTCATTGTGCGTTGATATTCCAGCTAGTTCGAGGATAGTGATTGATGTTCTAGCTTCAATTGGGGATTGGAGAAAAACTTTTGGTACTCAGCAGTATAGTTTGTTGGTAGCGGAGTATGTTGTGATAAGAATTTGGTGTATTGTTGCTCTGTTGAATGTAAAAAGATGGTATATGTTGAGATCGTTTTGAGAGAGCAAAGTGGATATACGGTACGGGCGGTGGGTAAGGCAACGTCAGTTAGTGTTCCTGTCAACAAAGTCTAGGTGATTTTGTTAGGTTTGATGTTTACTTATATTCTTAGCATCAGGCCCTTATGTCTACAGATTACGCTTAATTGATGTGAAAACTTTGTCTATTTCCTGTTTTAACCTGAATTTAGTTTATGTAAAATAATGTGTATCAACAGTAGAGCGTGGATACACAAACCATTGAAGGGGCAAAGCGCTAAAATTATAATTTTCGAGGTTTAGTTTGAAAAATAAACAAACACGAAAGCTAGAATATCGCCGGATAATAAAATGCTCAAAAGTTTTTTAGGAAACAAAAGTTTTATAGAAATAAAGTTAAATATAAATAAAAGTTTTGAGAGTTCTAGTATTTAGTGCTGTTGAGGAGGTATTGGACTTTGTTAATGGTGTAGGGTGGGTGTTAAAACGTGTTCGTGTTTTAGAGTATGTTAGGGTGTGGATGTTATACATTATGAGTTCTTGACATCAGGTTATGTGCGCAGGGAGCGTTATTGATGTGAAACTTGTTATGTAGGAGTGAGCGAGGGGTTAAGTGTGACGGACACATATTTTACTGCTATGTTTAATCCAAATGATACAATAGGCGAAATGGATGACTGGAGTCGAAGATGCAATAGGATAAATCCGAGTCGAGTGCAGGGTTGGGAAGAGGAATACGAGGGGAAGTTATGGGGTAGGTTTGATTCATATTGAGGTGAGATATATATCGTGCGTGTGTGAGTGATAAATAGTGTGTGATTTAGACACAACTAAAAAGTTTTAAGAAATAAGGATTTACAAATAGCTGAGGACTTGTATCAAACAACACGTCTACTACATCAAAGCAACCAACTAACGCACACATTGTGTGTGTGAGATTATAGGGGTATGTTTTGGTTTAGTTACTTCAGCTGTGGTATATTAGAAGATTGATTAAGGCATTTATTCGTGTTAAGGGTATGTTAGGTTTCGTGTTGTTATATTTCTTGGTTCAGGACTACGATATGTGTAGCTTTGGTTAAGCCAAGAAACTTTAGTTGAGAAAATAACATACAACTCCGCATCACGAAATTGAACGTTACCGAGTGATGATAAATCTTCACGAATAATATTGAGTATATGCTTTAGGCTATGTGCTGGGTGAACGGTATGGAATAGGTTCTGGCTGGAGCATTGCAACGGTAGGTTATTTAACTGTGTTCTTAAAGTATGGAGAATTTGGGGCTAAGTTAGGCGGATTTATGTCAGCAATGAGAGTCTAGTGTGCTGTGTCGGAGAATGTTATACCATCTATACCCACGTTATGTGAGACTGATGAGGTGTGAGAATCTGTGCTGGCGTTTAGCGGTAGTAAGGGTTCGTGTGGTAGTATGGATAGATTAGACAAGATGTGATAAATTTTGTGGTGCACTCTCACACTCGGTGTAAACTACCGATATGTGATGATAATGTTTGAAAAAGTGTGAATCCAGCTTCTGCATATTCGTATGCACGATGATCTACAGTCCTTATCTTACAAGTTGTTAATATGTAACTTTGTTTAATGTTGATGCTTATTCGTGTATAAGATGCGTTAGGATTGTGAGTGTACATATATTCATAGTTCAATTGATGCTATGTTGCTTTATTGATGTGAAAACTTTGACACGTTAGCATCTATTCATTGACAGTTGATTACTATACACAAAGGTTGTGAAATTTTATGTTTAAATGTTACTATGTTAATGTAACAACATCAGTGATATGTTAAAAATATAAGTAGGTTACGTTCTGCGCTCAACTGTTAGTTATCTTACTGTTGTTAAGTATGGAAAGCTTGTTAGATCACTCACTCGACTCTCTCACGTAACCCTCCGTTTAAACACGAATGTTGTCAGGTTTTGTGATTCGAATATATTCGTAGTTTCAGCCGTCATGCTAGATTTGCTTTAATTGACTGTGAAAAACTTTGTTAAAGTTAGCTCAATATTCATGATCAAGATATGATCTCGACACAGGTTTGAATAAAATTTTGTTACAAACGAATGTCTCATTATCTATGTTAATGTAAAAATATAAGTGATATGTGAAAAAGACTCAGCTATAATATTCTGCACTAATGTTAAGTTACTTTATTGTAATACTAACGTACGCGAATACATATATATAGTCATATAACTTCATATTGGATCATAAAAGGTTATGATAATTTATATTACATATTATATTAAATGTAAATAAACAAAAAAAATACCTGGATATTGGGTGGGAGGGAAGGGGGGTGGGTGGTTTGATTTTACTGATTTTACTCCTCAGAGGTATGTAAAACCCAAATTTCTTAAGTTAAAATATGAAAAAGCGTAAAATTTAGTAAAAACAAACTGTTTAAATCATATATAACAAAAATAAATAAAGTTTTTTTAACCCACATAGTCTAGGTGTACGCAGAGACTTGACGGCGCAGGAACATATAGTACGAGCATTACCACCCCATGGACACCCACAACCCGGTCTTCAAACGTTGGCTTTTTGCTCGTGAATCACAAGAGTGTTCTCAGCACACACACTCATCACTAAGATCACGCTCGAAATGAGTGTAAGTGAGAGGGGAGGGGAGGAGGCGTCATAGAAGCCGGGCTCAGGAGGCTTGAAGAGAGGGTATTGAGTTATATACAAAACGATAATCTTATTTAAAGTTTAAACATTAAAAAGAATAAAATTTATAATTTTGATCTCTGTGTGTGTGTGTGTGATAAATATCTTTAAAAATTTTAATTATTTAAATTTTTCTTATAGTTTATATATATATATATATATATTTAATTTTCTCGTGTGTGTGTGTGTATACACACTATTTTTTTTTTTTTTTTATTTTTGTGTGTGTGTGTGTGTCTCTCTCTCTCTCTCGTGTGTGTGTGTGATACATCATAAGGAGAAAGGATGGTAGTACGCAAGTGTGGTCTTTGTGGTCCTACGCCAATATTTAGGTTGTAGTCTCGAGACTCCGACACCTTTTGGGATCGTGACGAGAGATATTTAAACCATAACGACATAATGGGTATAGATACTCAAAAGGTATAGTGCGAGGGTGGTGTCTATCTTTTCCTAGGTCATATTGTAAGTTGGGGGTCCCAGAGCGCCCATTGAGGCTGATGTGAGCGGTTATGGTTACAGTATGATATAGTGAGGTACCTGTATGTACGTGGTAGGTGTAATACCGCAGTTTCATCGTTCTAGGTCAAGTATTTTCATGTGTGGTCGAATCGGGTCCATTTGTAACCCATTAGTACAGCTAAGATGACTAACCTAAAAAGGCTGTATACAAGTTTCGTTGTTCATGTCAATATTGCCAGGATTTTGGGGTGAAGTACGTCGGCTTGGCTCACCACGTCAGTGTGGGTACAGCCCGTCATCGTAAGATACAGGGCTCAGGAAGGTTGTTACCGAGTTTTCATCAGTTCTAATGTCAATGATTTAGTTTTTGTGGGGTATAAGTCCCGAATTTGGTCAATCGGATCATTAATTAACCCGTATACATCTAAATACAAACTACTCCAACAGTTTCGTCTGTTCCTAGTGCTCAATTTCAGATTCTTTTGGGGCGTGAGTACCACCACAACACACACCCGTCTCGGTGCACACAGGCGAAGAGAGTCATTGTTACACGACGGGTGCATCTGAGAAGTCTGTCTTCCTCTCGAGAATGTGACGTACGCGTATCACTCATCACTCTCACAATTACGTGTGTGCTTATAAGTGTGTGGCTGGTCCCGAGGATTGTGGGTCAAAATAGCATTTTAGCCCCGGATACTACACCGATTACAACTCACGAGAGATCACTACGATTGTGGAGGGCTCTATAAACAAACAATATCTAACCATAGTTTTAAGAGAACGTATGATGATCCCTTCTGGGGATCTAGCACACCGCTGATACGGGCTTTATTAACCATCATATTGAATCTATCGACCTCGCTAACTCTTATTAAGACCTAAATTGTTTATACGTTATGTTATTAACATCGCGCCGCAGTGGCTCCAGGACGGGTGCCGGAGCCATTCCTCTCAGAACTCTCAATACTAACTTTCTTTTCTGAGAAACTCATAACTCGGAATCCTCTCACAAATTTCTATCCATATTTTATCGTAACCACTTTGTTATTTTTAGGTGTGGGGGTGGGGTCCCCCTTCGGGGACCTATGGGGACGTAACCCTCGTATACAACATGGATATGTCACCATCCTAACCCTCTCTCTAATTTTATACCCGATACGCATAGCTCTAACTAACTCCCACTTTTACTATCTACTACTACTTACTAACTACTACTACTAACTACTTAACTAGTTAGTACTACATAAGGCAATAATAAAATAGATAAATATATGAATGATAAGATAAATACTAATAATATGATAGATAATAATGAATGATAATCGAATAATGATCGAGTACGAATAATGAATAATCCATATCATCAGCATGATTGTAGTTTTTCCCAGCGCCGGAGCGGAGTCGAGTCGAGTCGGAGTCGAATCGGAGGTCAAACACGCACCACCTCGAAGAGTTCGATGATCACAGGTGTCAATAATTTTTCTTTCGACGTTAATGATGAAATAAATAGCTAATATAGTACAAACAACACAAACAAACATTAAACAAACATAGTACAAACAATAGACAATACAGACAAAACATAGACAAAGAGCTTGCGGTTTTTTGTCTGTTTGTCGGATTGATAGCGCTTCGGGGCTATCAATGTCTCCCCCTGAAGGCTAGATTAGTGCTCTATTGCATTGATTAGAAGAAGAAGTGCCCTGCGGATTGTCCCCTTAACTATATTATATATATATATTATATTTCAGTAATATATAGTATATATATATATATGAGTAATATAATATATATATTATATATATCTGTAATATATATAGTATAATATATATATAGACACTAAATTTTCTGGTATCGGCATTACATCAGTATTGAAAAAAATTGTGGGTATTCTGTAATCGGTATTCCGGACTAAAATTTTGTATCAAATGCAATATATACAGATCTATAATTTTAGTTATTAAAAATCTATATATATCTATATATATATATAATAATAACCAGTCTAATACATTATATTATATAATATTATATATATATATATATATATATATATATAATAATATATCATAAAAGGTATATATAGCTATATAGATATATATAGATATCTATATATCGCTTTATAAATAGTTCTAATATATATATATATATGATATATGAGTCACATAAGTTATAGGGCCGAAATACGGCTACGAGTGTGAGTGTGAGGGTTTCTCTGTAAGTTGCTTTATTTGGGTGATAGTTAGAGTGAGGGGAAGAAAGGTGTCATGTAAAATACATCTTGATAAGTAATTGATGGGCTATATCAGCGTTAGCACTATCTCAAGATGAATTACACAGACACTAACTAATAAGATACCACTAATTCCGTATCTGAATTGCCTTCCGGCCTTGTGTGGATCTCACAACTTGTAGGGCATCCTCCATGGCCACGGACTATGAGGATTCACTAAATGACTCTCGAGAGGTGTGATTTGATGGGTCTTTCTGGAACTCAGCGCACCTAATACATTCGCCTCGTTGTTTTGGCACCTTGTCTTGGGGAGGAAAAAGCCAAACATTTGAATTTCAAATAAAGTACAGTATTATTAGTATGAAGCAACACCATTTATTCAAGTGAATTGCATGAATGTGCAATAGCTCTTACAGAGATGCAATACCTCTAAGACATGCTGCTATGTGTCTTACAAGTGATCTATCGTATATTTTCCCTTAGAACTGGTGGACCTTCGGTGCAAAAATATCTCTCTTCGGAAATAGGGGTGGAGGCGTAGTTCCGCCGACTTCACAGAGATTCTTTTACCCTCCTTGGTTGATACATGAAATAGTAAAAGTGGAGGAAAGGAAAAACAGGTGGATACTACTTGTGGGAAGGAGAAAGAATTAACAATATGTATATTTACATACCTTTTTAACACACTTTGGTTCTTCGGTATTAATTACCATAACAACGTCTTTTAACACTTATTTTCCTCAAGAGATATTTACCTCGGTTTCTCATTTCTTTTCTCTACTGTCTTTTATTGCCGCGTTTTTCTTCGCGGTCCGGTGGGTCAGAGAACGAGATTTGTAGACAACTTTTTGAATCTTCCTTAGATTTTCAACCACTCAACCCTTATCTCCAATTTTAATATGAAGCATGCTGAGTTGTTAGTTGATGTTTTCGACTTTATAAGTCGTGGAATCTTGGAGAGAAGAGCCGTTAAAGATGAAAAAAACGGCAGACAGCTGACAACGGAGTTGTACTGTTTGACTCTTTATCCAGTATATTTGTGCATCTTTTAATTTCGGGGAACGAAACACTTCTGTTGTGTTTAGTTAGTTCTCTGGGGAGAGCGGTTTGGGCGGGCTATGAGATCTGCCAGTTTTTCATATATAAATTAGGTTTTTGGTCCGTCTGGGAGAACGAAGGGTCTTTCAGCCGTCAGGAATGTTTATCATCTTGCCCGAACAATCAATTTACTGGGGCTAGATGCTGATTCCTGGATCGGAGCGAGGCTGAGGAGGTGCGCGAACAAGAGGATGGTAAACCACGTGCTGTGACCGAAACCTTGATCTCATGCTGCGTACACTTGCATGTAGTCTTAAACTGGTGAAATCGTCATCTTATGGGTGTGTGTGTGCTAGTTACGAGAATGGACGTAGCTTGGTGGATCGTGCGTGTGCATATATTCCAACGTTTTACACACTACATTCATTTTCCAGAATAATGGGATTGTGAAATTTCACTTTATCGAGTGATGAGGTTGGTGGGAATGCACTCATCTGGAATTAGCTGATTAATTTAATGTTTTAACAATTTGTTTTTCTTCCTGTGATCATCCTCTTTAAGGGAAATGCCACCATAATGGTTAGTATTATCATGAGGGTAGATAAGTATTATACCTCTTACGACAGCGCGAATTTCAATATATCCAGTTAAATTTGAAACTTGTAGGAAACTTTTTTATATTTTCCGTAATTATATTTTCCGTAAATAGGATTTATGCTACGTCCTGTCTTCCTATTTGACATTGAGGAAACTTCTTCAAAAGTGCCTTCACTTCCTTTTGCAGTGCTGTTTGAATATGCCGAAGTCGATATTTTTATAGCGTGAGCCATGAGAAATCCCCAGGTGTCCCTGGAGATGCGTCATCCGTATAATATCATCTATTGTTGTTCTGGGAGAATGATTCTGGCATAGTTTAAAGAGGTATCAACATAGAGGGAGATTTCATTTTTCTTGAACCAGAAGGGTTGTTTCTTTATGACTAATGAACTTTTTTCTCTTTATTTTTAAGTAATAAATTTATGTATTCATCTTCTAACTGGTCTTTACTAATTTCAGCGTAATTAACTTCTTTCTTGAAGCGCTTTATTAATTCAATATGAGCTTCATTACATCGTTGAATTAAGTCTCACTTCGAGTAGTCTCAGTAAAATATCATTTATTTCATCTAATTCTTGTTGGCGATTTTTCCCATTATTTTGCAAGTAATTCTTTTTCTTCCATCTCTATCCTTTCTCTCATTCTCAACCCTTTGGGCTTAAGTTTCTTTTTCTCATGACGAAAAGAAATATTCCCGGAATTTCTTTTGTTTACAGTCTGGTTTATTAAAGGTTCTACTTTTACCCTTTGCTGTGGATTATGAACCGACCGATGGCAGGTGTGGTTTGTTTTTATTACCCGCTACTGATAAGATGTGCCTTGAGTGTGGAGAAAGTTCTTGAATAATTTATACGTTAGGCGGTTGTAAAGATTCGAACAGGGACTCCACGTTGAGTGTGGGAACTTCGCTCTTATTGGCCAGTTTGCCGATATGAGGAGCAATCAGCGTTCGTAGGAAGGGTGTGATTTTTGATGTTTTTGCTTCGTCAGTAGTCCCATTTTCATTTGATCAACATTATGATATAATTTATTAACACATTATATTTTCTAAGGGATGTTTTCTTTTTTTGTTTATTAATTTGAAAGAAACTTTGGTAACTAGTTAATAAATTTAGACTTCGGATTTCACGAATATTAAATTTTTATCGTCATTTGCTCTTTTATATTTGTCGATGAGTATTTTGGAGTTGGTTTATTTTATTTTTATTGTGTTAAAGTATCCGTACTTCTTGAAGACTTTTGTTAAGCAGACTAACAGACGATTTGCTTCGTCATAATTTCTCTCTGTAGGCGAGAGAATCGAACTATAAAATGCAATTGGATGGTCGTCTGCGCCAGTAGTGGATAAAATAACTGCAGCTGTATAGATACATTTGTGGTATGTATGATAATTTTGTAAGTGGAAGAGGTGCCCGGATAAGCAAGTACAGAAGCATTTTCAACAGCATTTTTAATATTTTTGAAGGCTTTATCTGCTGTGGGATTCCAACAGACGCGGCGGTTTGAATAAGGTTTGCCTTTTAAAACATATTTAGGGGCGCTGTTAGTTTCAGAACAATAACGGACTGCTGCTGCGGTATAACTTACTTCGGCCTGAAGGATCTTAATTTCTTTGATGGTCCTGGTTTTGGGGTGTCTTAAGATTATGCCAAAGTTTCTCGTGATTTTGGTCTGATGCGGTTTTCAAGTTTATAGTATAACTCAAGTAATCAATTCTCTTTTGTTGGGCCAATTGGCATTTTGCGGGATTATACACTGATATGTTTGACTAACTTTAACTCTTTTTTAATACTTCTCCAGGAGGATTTTGTGCTCGTCCTCTGGTGCTCCGTGGTGGTAAGAAAGGTATCCCATATCAAAGCTTGAGTATTATGGGAGGCCTTGAATGACATGATCAATGTAAATTGGATAAGGGGGAGGAGACATAACCATCGGAAGGTTCCTGTAGGTGAAAGAACAGACGTTGGAAGTGATGGTAAAGTACTTTTGTGAATGGCACTGAGTAAAAGGCCTGCGTGACGTCAAGTTTTGTGAAAAGGCGGCTCCCCTGCAGGTTGGAGATGGCGTCGCTGACAGATGCGGAGGTCATAGACTATCGTATTCAGCTTTTTGTTCACTCTCTAAAATTCCGGAGATTATTCTGACTGCGATTTTCGCATTTTCTGTAGAACACTCATGGAAGGGACAGGAGGATGCCGCGGCGCAGGACTCTGGTGGCCCTATAACAGGAAACATTTTCAGCGGATTCTGCCTAATAGTGTTTGAAGCATGAGCGTTGGTGTGGGCACTCTCCTTGCTTCAGGGAGATGGGAGGTCTTTTATGTCTAGTTTTGTAAGGGTACAGAGTTGGCTAGTTCTATTATTACTTTTTCTGGGATATAAGCGGCTTCTTCGTCAGTAGTTATTTGGCCGTCCTCCGCTATTAATGCTGTGCTCATTTCTGTTAATTTCTTTTATTTTTATATTTTTCAAGATTTTCATCCACCTTTTTTCTTGTTTCCATTTTATGTAGTGGTTTTCTGGGAGTAAGGTTGTTACAATATAATTCCGAATAATCGCTAATAATGTCATTAAATTTAGAACTAATGAGTAACATGCATCAGGAGGCGAGAGATAAGAGAGATTTGAAAAAGAGGAAGAAGTAGGGAACTCACTTAAGTATTAAAATTCATATTTCTACTCAAATTTTAAAGTAATTTTTGTAACTTGATCTAACAACAAATCTTCTTTAAAATTAATGCCCATCTCAAAATTCTTAAAATGTCAATCCTAAAATATTTGTACTTACATTAGCTACATAGAAAGTATCCCGATAAGTACGTCCCAATCCCAGATCGATTCCAAATATCTTTAATACAAGGACTGCATTTTTGAGTTGTTAGCTTGCAAGCAGATATCTACTGGCGCTTTTTTGGTGGTCATTAGCATTGCAAGATAAAATATTGTTTTTTACAGAACACAGTCTAATAAATAATCGATCTTATTTAGTGTGTCATAGACTCTATACAAGGTCAAGTTGTCAATCTTTGCAAACCCTTTTGTCTCCCTCAACAGCGGCTGTAACTATCTCAACTGCTTAAGCAGCGCTCGTCATCAGCACAATAAATCAGTTGGGTCTGACAGGATATTTGCTTCATTGCTTCCATTTTCCCTTGCATTGTCTATAACGCCCCCCCCCCATTTAATAAATTTGATTTAAAAAAGACGTATCCCACGTGCAATGGACTAACAGTAGTAATAAAAGGGCTATTTTGTACATTACCAAAATTGTTTTGAAACATTTGTTTCGAGACCTTGTTTGACATCAGTATTATTTAATATAATATTATTATTTGTTGATATATTTTTGTTTTGTGGACTACTACTACTTTTCATATTTAAATTTTCAGAGTTCTTTAAACTAGAAGGAGCATGCTTTCCTTGTACATTTGTGTGAATTGAATAGGATTCATTGATAAAGTTTTTAATTGAATTTGTTCTATTTTTTCATTTTATTGTTATTTTTATAGATTTATATTTTCAATTTGGCTAGTGCTAGGGTAGTTGTATCTATACTATTTTTGATCTTTCAGGATCAATATTGTTCATATTGTTTTTAATATATAACCATTACATTCATTGTATTATTATTTTATTATTATATATTATTAATTATTATAATTATTTTATTATTATAAATTATTATATTATTGTTATATTCTTATTATTATTATTATTTATTATTATTATTATTATTACTAGAGTATTAGTAGTAAACTGACATGGTTGCCAGGATTAATAGGTCTGAGGTGTCTCAGACTTTATTATGATCTGGAATATACTAGTATTTAATTACTCAGGACTTTTATTTTGTCGAGTTTATGCTCTCACTTATTCATTTCACTGTTTGTAATAGGGTCATTTATCACTTGCATGAGATTATAAACTCTCATTTTATTGTGAAGTATGAATTTTCCACGCTGCTATATGATGGTAAATTCTTGCAGCCATCGTTAGCAGTTTTTCCGACGATGAAGTGGTGTACATTTTTTGTGCGACATTTCTCTGTTATTGACTCATACTAGTAATGGATACATAGAACACCTCATTACTCTCGACTTTTGTAAGCTTTGAAGAGATAGCGAGACTGATAGAAGCATAATTGATTGACCGAGCGTTATTAAAGGCTTTGCTGTACCCATTTGTGTCTGATCCTGAGTAGCGTGACCTACTTTTATCGCGTGTCCGATTTCCTCTCTCAGCTGTGTCTGCTTGGTTTTTAACGAACAGCTGAAAGGAGTGGGCGAGCTCGTTCACTGTTTTGGTGAGGTCGGCCATCTGGCGGGCAATTTGACCTTCACCGCTGCTCTCAGTTTCATGTTTGCGCTCTTGGTTGCGCGCGCCGAGAAGAGGGTAGGCGGAGTTTGTTTCTCTTGTGTCTGTTCTATTACGTACAGAATTTACAGAGCTTCAAGTCTGTTCTTCGTTTGGTTGTTGATGAATTTCTCTTTTCGAACAAAGTTTCTTAAAGATCATCCGAGGCTTGACATTCTAGAAGGTCATTTTTCCTTCAGCTAAAGAATACCTGACATCTGATATTTTTGGGCATCTGCTCAAGAAGAGGTCTATGCGAATTTGGGGTTTGTGTTCTACTAACACAT
>JABUQX010021165.1:0-28503 GCA_015478945.1 Trachelipus rathkii | reverse complement strand
GAAAAGGTCAAGGTAGTGTGGTTGTGACGTATGGTCCATCAAGGAAAGGTAATGTTGAAGAGAGTCGATTTTTTGGGATAATCTGAATGAATGTTTTGGATGGGGGTGAGTAGAGCTTCAGATTGATAGGTTTGGGGGACCTGAATGAATTGTTGGATAGTTGATCAAAAAAAGGGATGGTGATATAACAGGTGGTTTGGGGGTGCGGGAGAATGAGAAATGGTAGGGAAGTCCCGATTGATTTCTGTGGAAGAGAGAGGTATGTGTGTAAGTAATACTTTCTACTTTAAACACAAAAGAGTATTCATAAACATAAGTATACTAGAGTTGGGTGTAGGTAGAGAAGGCTATAACAGAAGTGAAAAGTATTTGATTGCATTTAGTGTTAGTGTGAAGAAGAGATGTTGAAGTATGTGTTGGAATGTTAAATCAGTTAGGGGTTTAGGAATGGATTATCGGATCATTATCTTGTTCTATGTAAAATTAAGTTAAGTGCGGGGCTTAGGATGCGAGAGGAAAGTTGATACGAAAGGAGTATGTAACAATTAAGGAGTGAGAAGTAAAACAAGTGAGCAAGATAATAAGGATAAGTATGTAAGAGCGCTCGCTAAGTAAAACGGTTGAATGTGAACAAGTGATACTGAACAAATCTAGGGGGCAAATGAAGAAGCAATTTGTTAGTAGTGCAAAGGAAAGTATGTGATGTGCTAAAGTAGGAAGTAAAAGAATGTCAATAATGAATGGGTGGAATGGAAGAGGTGATGAAAAACGAGTTAAAGGTAAAAAAGAAGCTGGTTGAATGTTACTAAAAGCAAAGATGAAGTCTCAAAAGAAAGATTGCTTGGAATTATTATAAGGAGGGAAAAAAGAAAACTCTAAAAGGTGTAACGTAGGAGAAAAACAAGGTAAATGAACAGTTTTGGAAGGAGGATGAATGGGGACTTACAACGGAATAGGAAAAGCTTCTTCTGGAAGGAAGCGCGAAAGGTTAAGAATGAGAATAAGGGGAATCGCTTAGAATAATGAATAGGGGCATGGTGCTTTTGTAACTTGATGAAATGGATGTGTGAGGGGAGATTGGAAAGAACACTTCGAGAATTTTCCACAATATTAACAGTAATGAAGAGGTGATAGTGAATGTGTGTGGGTTTGATGGTGCAGAAGGAATAGGTATTTTGGGGATTGAAGGTGAGGTTTTACTCAAGCATCTAGAGGGTAGAGGTCGAAAAAATTTGAAGAATTGGTAATCTTGCAGGTATAGATGAAATTACTGGTGAAATTGATTCAAGACGGGAGGCGAGATGAGTGATTGATTGGCATTTGGAAGGTTGTGTATAATAGCGGTTTATAGGAGGTATAGTTTCCAAGGGATGAGAAGAGCGGAATAGTACCCTAGATAAGGGTAAGGAGAAAGGGGAACTGTAGAAATTATAGGGGAATAAGTTTACTGAGTGTCTGTAGGGAAGGATATATATACTGGTATTTTTGGTCGAAAGAGTGCGGCGAGTGACTGAAGGACCTGATTGCGTGAAAGAACAAGTGTGCGGTTGTTATGGACGTGTAGAGGAATTGTGTGGATCAAACTTTACATTGAAACAAATGATTGAGATAATGAGGGAGAAGAAGAAATAAATTTTATTTAGGTTTTATGGGATTTGCAACAGGCGTAATGATAGAGTTATAGGGAAGCGTGTATGGCAGGTGTAGTGAATTATTGGTGTTGGTGGTTAGCTTCTGAATAGAATCAAAAAGTATGTATGACAGATAGTGAAGCGTGTGTAAGAATAATATGGTGTCAATGGTGATTGGTTTAGGATTATAGCGGAGTAAGACAGGGGGTGTGTTATGTCTCCTTGGTTATTTTCAATTTGTATTATGGATGGGGTTTATGAAAGAATTCGAGTGTAGGGATGGCAGGGAAATGTAATGTTAGAATGGTTGGAGAATGAGATTGAGTGGAGGTGCCCTACCTATTGTATGCGGGGAATGATTTGGTCTTGTGTGGCGAATCTGTAGAGAGTTTGAGAGGAATTGGTAGAAATTTGCAGGGTGCTGTTAAAAAGGAGGGCTTGAAAGTAAACGTGGATAAGAGTAAGTTATGGTTGGGAGTGAGGACAGCTTCCTCAAGTTATGTATATGTTAGATGGTGAGCAGCATAGAACAAGTGTCTGAGTTTAAAAAGGGAACAGTATATGTTGCATGAGAAGGGAACGGACGATGCAGAGTTTGTAGTAGGAAAAGTTGTGAATGGCAGGAAGGTGGCTGGTGCAATTAAATCGTTGGTGAATGCAAAGGGACTAAGGTCTTGAGTTGTGCAGGGTCTTACATGAGGTATGTTTGTTACCTGTGTTATTGTTATTGTAGTGAGACTAAGGTCTGGAATAAGAAGTTATAATCTAAAGTTCAAATGATGTTGTGCAGATGGGACAATTTAGGGGTGTGTTTAGATGTGAGAAGAATTGAAAAGAGAGGATGAACGTATTAGAGAGTGGTGTTGCGTTGTGAAGAAAGGGGTATATGAGAGAATAAATGAAAGTATGTTGAGATTGGTTTGGTCATGTGGAAAGAATGGATGATGTTCAGTTGGTTAAGCGGATGGGTAATAGTGGTGGTGTGCTGGGAATCGACCGGGCTGGGAGACCGAAAGAAGTGGATTAATTGGAAAAAAAGCAGTAAACGAATGTTGAAGGAGAGAAATGTTGAGTTTGCAGAGGCGAGAGTAAGGGTGCCGATTGATAGAGAGAAATGGCGGGTTTGTGATGGGGGCCATGCCTGTTGTGGCTCCCACCTGCGGCCATGGGGATGAACCCTACATTGGTGAGATGTCATAGGTGAGGGTCCGTCGCGTTCCCATGATGCTCTAGGGTGGATTTTGTGTCTGTGACGGAGCTCTTCACTAAATTAATGTTACAGAGGGCTTGTCGTGTCTGATGGGTTCTGGGGCGATTTCCTTTTCGGACGTATTGTCATGTTCTCCTACTGCTTTTCTTTTCCGATGCTTGTAAGCACCTTACCCCCCCAATCTTGGGCCAAAGAGGAAGGTGAAGAAAGAAAGAAAGAATAGTATATATACATATATATATAGTATAATATATTAATATAATTAGTATATAGTATACTTATAACTATATTAATTATATAATATATATATATCATAGTATATATATATATATATTCCCGAGTTTAGCACGTTAGCTAGTAAGTATAATTTGTTACCATGTAGCGCGGACGGGACTCACTTAAATACACCCCATCAACCTTAGCTCTCTTCCCCAATCCTGCCGACCTTAATGAAAAAAGATTTTACAATGGATTATATACGTTTTGTCCACTAGTACTGAAATTCAAATATAGGAAGGTTGTGCTCGAGAAACATCAATTATTCTGTCTTTTCTGCTGAGAGTCTGTTACCTCTTATTATCATATTAATTAGCCCAGCTTTGTTCAACATACACTTCTCATTGGGAACATCTAGTTGGGGACAGGGGCCTCTATTGACGTTATTCGCTTGCCAAGTTTACTCAGCGTGGGTTAAAATTTTGCTTAACTTTTCCCCAACTGATAGTACATACAAATATATGTATTTCTATTCCTTTTAATTTGGTGATAAGTTTTCAATCATTTGCAGTTTGCACTACATCTTTTGGCAATGCGTGTATTTCTTCATCGCTACTGGACTGCGTAGAAATTCTTCCAGTGAATCTTTTATTGATTTACTTGTAGAAGGTGTTGGTTCTGTAGATTTCGTTTTTTTCTTTTTAATGGTGGGCGGAATTAGACTTTGGATTGAAGTTTTACAACTGCAAACACAAAGTGACGATTTAACTTGTTCAAAATATTGTATACAAGTAAAAACTTGCCATTTATATACCGGGGATTCTAAGTTAAGTTGCGAATAGTATTGAAGGTCTATTAACTTTAGACAGCAACAAAAGCGTTTTCTGAAAGGGGCCCCTTTCGTTTTTTTTTATTAAAAAAACCAAGTAATTCATTCTTTTTAAACGTCATCATTTCATTTGAAGATGGTTTCAAAATCGCTATCCTTAGCGTTGCAGAATAATGGGTATTACATCGGAGACAGCTGTAGAGGCGGCTAATTTTTTTGGCATCCTAATCTCATATGGACTCTGTTGACTCAAATTATTATGAACTTCAATGCTGTGAGATCATGAGGTCATCATTACACAGTAGAGGTCTGAATCATAATATTTTTACCTATCTGGATTCATCTTAGTATTTTTTATTAAAAATTCTTTATCAAATCTCGACAATAAATATACCCAGGGCAAAGCGCGGATGCGGATCTTTAATAATGTACGGATGCGGATGTTACCTGCATCACTAATATATATATATATAAGTATATATTATATATATCTATATATATATTTTTTTTTCTTTGTTATTTGTGTATATATACTATATATATATATATATATATATATATATATATATATATATATATATATATATATATATATATATATATATATATTATATACATAATATATATATATATATATAATATATTTATATATTATATATATATATATATATATAATATAATACGTATATTACGAACAACCACGTACCTTGATAGAAATTAAGCTCAATAAATGGCGCTCGAATACGCCACGATGATGCGGCTAGTCAGCGTTCCACCCACAGTGCCGGCCCCACCAATGAAACAAACCCACGAAACAGAACAAAAATAAAGTCAAACGCAACCGGGAGATGACAACAGACAAGCCAAGACCGATTATAGGGCTATATATATATATAATAATATAATATATTATATATTTATATATATATATATATATGATATATAATATATATTATATATATATATATATATATATATATCGCAATAATTTTTTCCTTCCTTGTTTGTGTCGTTAGTTCCTTTGTGCTATTTTATTCTCCTTTCTTCTTTATTCACTTACTCAACTATTCTGTTTTAGGTTCTGTAATCAACTACGATGAATCTATTCTATTGCGTAACTAGTCTGTACGACTTAACACCAAACGATTGTAATGAAGCTAATGAGTTCTTCTTACAAAAGGTGGGAACGTACATCGGCAGCTACTGGCTGGATCCTTGAAAGGTCTTTTAAATTACCCAGAGACCATAATTCCTAACATGACACCTGAAGTAAAATAATCTTTGCAAATGAGGATTCTCACCTCTTAATATCTTAGTTGTACAAGGGCTCTCACCTTATCAGCG
This sequence comes from Trachelipus rathkii, assembly GCA_015478945.1. Lineage (NCBI taxonomy): Eukaryota > Metazoa > Arthropoda > Malacostraca > Isopoda > Trachelipodidae > Trachelipus > Trachelipus rathkii. Next base: position 23,273 of record JABUQX010021165.1, on the reverse strand, counting down.
TTACTTGTGGAGGAGGGTTTTCACTCCTAATTTTTATTATATAAACAGTCTTTTTAAAAACAACACCAGAGGATAAAGAAGGAGTAATTAGAAACACTTTAAACAATCTATATTAAAAGTCACAGTACATATTATTGCATAGAAAAGAAATACACTTTAAACTAAAATCCATTCACTCACTACCCACATCTTAACATCCATTCAAATTCAAGATGAACATCAGAGTAAAATAAAAACCTAAAAAATATAATATGATAACAATAAATCATCCTGCCTAGTCATTATACATCATAGTTATAATAATAATAATTATTGACATTTTATTATTATTATTATTATTATTATTATTATTATTATTATTATTATTATTATTATTATTTTCCAATTTCTTGGTTACAAGTTGAATAATTTTTAACAATAATAAATCATATATTTTGACTGGATTATTACCTCCCATCTTCACTTTATGACTTCATCTTAAGGAACATTCGAGGAGGCTCCATCTGAATAGGCAAGGATAAGATTTTCCAATTCACTGGCACCATCTCACAACACACACCGTTTATTTCTTATTGATTACGTTTCGTTTACTTTTCTGTAAAGATTAGAAATGAGTCTTTGATCTAAATAATTAGATATTCAATTAGATACACATATATATATACTATATATTTATATATAGGACATATAATATATATATAGAGGATATAAAAACGTACGCCTATCGCGTTATGAATTTCCCTCTTTATTTATTTTCTATGAGTTACGTTAGATATTTAAACCCTTCTATAAAATATTTGTCTAATTACTTTAGATATTTTAAAACCCCTTTATAAAATAATTTCACTATAGTAATGCGATTATGAACTGCACCAGTTGAATAGAGAACGCGGAATGAGCGTCCTCAAGCTTACCTCAGATGCCCAGACCTGCGGCTATTGCAAGTAAGGCGTCATCGCTACGGGTCATGGTTCTTACCGTTAAGGATTCTCACCTTTAAGGTGTTCTGAATGAAGAAGGAAAGTAGGGTAATAAGAAGGAAAGACAGGATTGGGCCTGTATAGTTCCTATGCCAGTTTGGTGTTGAAGAACCAATAAATGAGCGTGAGAAGAACGCTACTTTTGCCAAAACAAATTTAGGTATGCAGCCAGAATGGCACCTTACTCTACATTCTTTTGCAAGGTTTTTCCATTGGCTTATATTGTGCGAAGCATTAATACGATTCCACGATATAGTCCCTTCGCCGGAATTGAGGAACTGGTATTATGGAAAAACCATAATCAGGAACAAATCATAAGAAATGAACAAGAATATTGGACATTTCTTCCTAGACATCGAAGGAAATGAACAATGAAAATTTCTATCATAGGTTCCAAAAGGAATTCCTCTCCTATGAAAGTATCCTGGAAAGTAAGTTTAAAAACAAATAGTTGGAAAACGGACAAGACCGAAACTCAATGTTTTATGGAAGCATATTAGAATGTAACCTTTGTTTTTTCCAAATCTGCGAAGGTAAATAGAGGAAGAAAAATAGATATATAGCATGAGGATAAAAGGGGGTTAACTCAAATGTGTCTTTCTCTAAAGAACAGGTATTTGGAAATTATGTTATCTTATTAAATTTACGATTCCCTTTTATGCGGTCTAAAAAGAAATTAAAATTTTATTTCGAGTTATTATGGTCCTTGGTAAATCACTTTGACCGAAAAATTTGTGATACTGGTCAATCGGTGATTTTTTGGTAGCTTTCCTTTAAATTTATTATTCCTAGTAACGACTAGTTTTTTATTTTTACTGGCCTAAACTTTAATAATCAGTGACATTCGTTTATTGATTTAAAGGAACAAGATTTGTTAAAGCTTTTTACCATGCTTTTTGGTCCTTTGGACTTTAGTTTCATTCGTGTACCATTCAGACTATCAAAGTTTCTTTTAAAATCTTACATGTTACATAAGCAACAAACAAACATTATTATAAATGTTATTACGACAGTTAAGCACTAGTTTTATTTCTAAGGTTAGTAGTAACATTGTTAAAAAGAAAACTAATTCTAAAAGCATTAGTATAAAGCACCTTAGTGTAAAGCTATAAGAAAGTTATTTTAAAATGTTAATTTTAGGGAAGGGTGGATTAAAATTCACCGAGGATTAAGATTCCTTAGCTGAGTAAACTGAAGCAGATACACTCGGAATAGGAAATATATATGTCAAAGGCAGAAAGGTTAATAGATCCATTCTCTCAACACAGGCATCTCCCAATCATACTCTACAATTTACTAGCTAGAAGCAATTGGGCTAGACAATACTGGTAATTTGCAAACCCTTTTTTAGATACCTCTATGTGTTCGACCCTCACAATTCTAAATACTCGTCAGTACCTAATTATTAACATTTCAAAACATCCCTTTTAATATTAGTATCAAAAGCCATTAGTATGGATGCTTACTACTAGAAGAAATGTTAGTATATTTTTATTATTTAGCAACACTACTGTTTAAAACAACTGTTAGTATCAACATTTAAAAATAAAAATATTAACGGAAGTGTTCATGCTTATCATCTTCCTGATTAGAAACGTGCTAAGCGTGAAACAAATTATTAATGGAAGCGTCAATAACTATCCTCTTTCTAATAAAAAAAATAATAATTAGTTAAAACAAAAATGTTAAAATTACTGGCAAGATTAGGATGGCATTCTCTTGCTGTTTTGAATTATTTTTATTTCTTTTAAAAGAAATCTTTTCTTTATTCGAATTTATTTTCGCATGAAAACTGGGGCCCTCCCCCGATGATGAAACTCGTAGGTGGGGATTGATAAAAATAATAAAACATATCGGCAAAAAATTCAATTTTTTACCATCTGAAATCGATTAGTTGTCAAAATTGTGACGTGAATTAGACAAATGCGAAGCGAAATGCATAATTATCTCCCATCAAAATCTAAGTTATTTGTCTTATAGACACAAAAACAAAAAAAAAAATAACTTAATGCTAATCAAGCATCTTATTTACATAAAAAACCGCTTAAATATTTATACAAAACGTCCCCCTAATGTCTCAAACAAAACAACCATGTAATATTTCTGGCGGAGTGGGAACTGAAGTCTTCCTATAGTCTCCTTATGTTCCCTCGCTAGATTTTAGTGTCATTTACTTGTTTATAAAGCAAAGATAGGCATCCGCGAACTTCACTATAGCTCTATTTGTGCCTAAAGCTTATTGCTATTTCTCCTCTTTTTTACCTTTAAATGTTCCAAGCTCATAGCTTATGGGAACTTGCAATAAATTCTATCATTTATTGTAGGGAACGATATGATATCCTGAATGAAATTAAAAAGTTCAAACTATGAAACAATTCAATATGTATTAATTGGCGGTAAATCTTAAAAGTTAGCAAGCAAATTGAATACAAGCAATGTAAAAAAAATTCCTTAAAGTTATTTTACAAACGTAATTCCATTTTTAGCTTCGGTTCTTTTATCTATTTTCCGGGATCATTTTCTCCCCAAAACTACGTCGATATATAAGGTATTCATCGGTTCCTCATCGACAAGGAAAAGAACCTTAAGCATTTTCTATGTTGGGTTTCTCTCCTTCTCATTTCTTACCTCCTATATTGGTCCACTGAGGCTTATGATACTAGAGATCACATCTCCTTCGTATTTGCTCATAGTCCTTCACAAAAAAAAACTTTTAGCATGACCCAGCATAGTCGTTTATCGTAAGTACATTCTTAAAACATCTATTTTTAAAAGGTTTCCTTATAAAAAATGAGTAAAAACTAGTATTGAATTAATCTATTCTAAGATCTATCAAGTTACATCTAAATTCTAAGATTAGACTTCTTATGAATAGGTATTAATCCCGACTTAATTTTCCTAAATTTTAAAGAATATATACTATTCAAAGCTAAATTTACTTAAATTTAAGACAATCGTCGTCTAATCCAGTCTAATATTATTGAACAAAAAGACAAAAACTGAACTATTCGCCACCCAATTGTTAAAACTCTCTAAGGTAATCAATTTACGAAAGTACATCCTTAAAATCATACTTAAAACAAGAATATGAACAAAAATATGAACAAACATGCGAATAAAAACTACTGAACTATTCGCCAACCCGACTGTTAAGTTCTCTGACATAATCGATATGTCGAAGAGTACATCCTTAAATCATATTAAAACAAAATAAGAACAAACATTACATGCACAAAACTATATGTTAGATTAATTTACTGAGTATTCTCCAACCCATACCGATTATCTTTCTAGTCGTTCTGATTCCGATCTTGTTTCTGTATCTCCTGTCATACTTCTTTCAAACTGTTCAATCTCCTTCCAATCGCAACTTCTAGTAGAATATTCGTCTCCAGACTCTTCGAAACTTTTTGATAAAAAAAACGCGCGACAAAATGTTTAGAAGAGTAAGAGTTGGTTGGAAAAAGCTAACCCGAAATGCTAAAATAAGCAAAATACAGGCATATTATAACATGGGGATTTGTGTCATTTTCCCTTTATTATACTCTGAATATCCCTGAACTCACCATTCAACATCTTAATTCCTGCCGAGAGAAAGGAATATCTTTTGGGAAGGAATGTTTGACACTTTCTCACCTATGATCAACTTAAAACTAAAACTGTGTTGCACACTTTCTCTCTTCCTATCCCATCACGCAGGGGTATCGTTTTGATATCTTAATCCCTACTGAAAAGAAGTGTTCTTTGGGGAAAATGTGGCTAGAGTCTTTATTAACTACATAAAATCATTTAACTTATAGCCTAATATTCGTAATCCAAACTAGCACATGCTAATAGAAATATCGGCCTAATAGATTGCAAAATATTTCTCTAATCCACTACAAATATTGACTCAAACTCCATAGGACACTGTGATTTGTCTTCTCTCGTCGTTTTTCATCTTTCTTTGGCAAATTTTGCCTTTATGGAGTGGTACTGGTAGTCCCCACTTACGTTCCCATTTTTTTCCCGGAGGGTATTCTTCGTCCCTTTTCCCGATCTCCATTACTTTCATCGCCTCTCATACGATTGTCAGAGGTGGCTTGGAAATTGCAGCAAAAACCCAACAAGATTTATACTAGAGAAAAGGTTTACAGGACCTATAGAACCTAATCAACGATATACTAATCAATTTTTTAATCCAAACTATTATGTTTAAATGCAACAATTATAAAATAAACAAATATAAAGCAATTTATATACCAAATCCATGAGATTCTTTCTTTCGTAATTACAGTCATTAGGCGGTGCCTTTCAGTTCTGTGATCTTTCTTTCGGCTGTCGTTCGCCACTATCGGGCCAACTGAGACTAGCTATAGCCTACCAAATCCCTTATTTGAGTGTTCTCTTAACCACCTGTTCAAAAGGTCTTATGAAGACAGAGTTAAGACGAGTATACCAATAGATTATTGAAGAGAAAATGTCACGAACACTCTCATCAGGTTTGTCGGCTATCTCAGGAGGACCTAAGTGTGAATTTTGATGTCTGTCCCGGATACATCTACCAGTCAGAACTTTGGAAACATTGGCCTAATTTTGGTAATATTATAGATAAGGAGAAATTCATGATGAGGCAAAAATCATGCAAATGATTATATATTGCAAGATAAACTATGACAACTTAAGATTAATAAACTTTCTTAATCCAGTCTAGGTGTGTTATTTACACAGAAATACATATTATAATATCATATAAAGAATCCTTATATATCCAAATTTTTCGCTTCTACTGACAGATAAATCCATACACATAAGTTGTTTTATAGGGTATTTTCCGGACTCTAAAACTCTAAGATATTTTCTTAGCGATCTTTCTGGCTGACAATCTTCTCCTCTCTCCTGATTTAAGGCACTTTCAAAATCTCACAACTAAAACTTTTTTTAGTATCTTCCACAAGAGGGGTGAGCAATCACTGTGAATAGTGAACTTAAATCTGTCAATCGGAGTTCTTCTGAGGGTACTTGGGCATTTTCCGCTTCTCTGACTCCATCGGAAGGTAATTCTGCCTTTTCCGCAATTTCCCATTGCTTCCTCATTTACCGATTCTCCTTCCTCAAACTGAATTTAAGCCATTGCTTCATTACCAAGACCGAAATCTGTGTCTTACCCTATTAGTTTTTCGAAAGCGAAATGTAACCAGTGTGCAAACTTTCCTTTTTTCAATTTTAAATTTTTATTATTTTAAATTTCTCTCTTTCTGACTTCTTCAATTTACCTATACCTCCTTCTCTATAAGACGGGCTTTCGGAGTCCACCATCCTGTTGCCATCTTTTTAGAAGAGCTAGCTATACTAAACATGCTTCCAAATCCCTTTTTTAAAGCAAAGTAAGAAATTTACTTTGGTATATTCCGTTCCAAATCCGTGGAAATTCCTCAAGCAATCTCTAAAGACACAAACCCTAACGGTCTATTCCCCTGTCTATAGGTTCCTGATCGAGATTTTGGGTCTCTTTGCTTTGTATATGAATTCTTTCTTGGCTTTCCAACAGAATTGAGAAATTTATTAGTTCGATCTTTTTAATAAAAATTCAGAAAAATAAAATGAAAATGTTGGCAACTACTTAAAGATTTTAATCTGTCGCTATCCATAAATTACAGAAAAGTGCTATTCGACCGAAATAGATGTCATTTTCCGCATAATGACATGTACAGATGACATAAAATACACACACATATATATATATATATAAATAGATATAAAAAGAAATGATTAAATTTTATGCGTATAAAAAGAAACAACAAACTTGGATTATCCATTATTTTTCCGAGTCAGTGTGAATCTTACTAATTTTCCTCTCTCTCTCTTTCCCCCTTTGACCTATCTGATCGACGTGACCTTCATATTTTTTGTCAGATATCTGTCTGGAGAACCAAATTGACTTTTCCTTTTTCTAAAATGAATAAAAGAATTATTAGCAAAACAGTAAACATATTCACCTAAATACCTGTACACCGCGTATACAGATCTTTTCCTCGACTCACATTATGTAGTGCTTCCGGATGTGTTGATGGTTTTACCCCATGCTTAACCTTAGACTGACTGGGAACCATGGTTTCTCGTCGGGAATGCTAGCTACATGAATGTCTACAGGGCCCCTTCCTGGAGGTCTCTCGGGGTTATAAGACCTCTACCTCTGGGGTTAACTACATAACTACAGAAACTCGAACTGTGTATATGCTAGACTTTCATATTTTATCGCTGGAAAAAATGTGCTTATACTTTGTTCAAACCCGTTTTTTCCCTCTCTTCTGGACTTCACAAAAAAAAATTTTAGATAAATCAAACCAAGTTAAATAATTTAGATCAAAAACAAAAAGCATCCCCATATGTAAAAGCGCTGTTACAGTTCTGTGTGTAAGTATATTCGCATTCATATACTCACACACCACACAATACACAACACTTATATATATATTATATATATAATATATATATATATTATATATATATATATATATATATAATATATATAGTAATATATATATATATATAATATATATATATATATATATATATATATATATTATATAATACATTATACATGTGTTTTGTTTAAAACTTTTTTATTTTATATCCGATTAATACGAAACTTTTTGAAAATAATATGAAATGATCTTTTTATTAAAAATTTACAATAAATTGTAATAAAGAAATTTATTAAGAAAATTAGGGGCCTATTTTTCTGTCTAAAACTTAATGGTGGAAGTCACAATAAATGTTATAAGCCCCGAAAATACTTTTTAAACTATTCTTAAGGAATAAGAGACTTGGCAGTTTTAAAACTTATACACCATAAATTTATCACTATTTCTAACTTATGTATACATAACATGCAAATACACCTAACACACATGCAGAATGACTTCAAAAGAAGACTATAAACATAAACATTATCTTTCTTACATAATACATGGCCAAAATAACATATATATATATATATATATAATAATATATATATATATATATATATATATATATAATATATATATGATATAAAATATATATATATATATAATTATATAGTATTACTATATAAAGATTCGGATGGAATGAATCTGAGATTTTTCTCTTTTAGGAGAGATGGGGTTTGCTGTTGAGCTCTTAAAGGCGTGCACGAAAATATTTAGTAATCTCAATAATCTAGAACAGTTTTTAGGGGTGCTCCTAACACACACAAAACACTATATATATATATATAAATATATAAATATATATATTATATTATATATATTATATATATATATATATATATATATAAATACAATATATATATACCCAACACATCTTTATTATTTTAATAGCTATATAGTTTGCATGCATTTAAATATTTTTTCTTGTCTCCGCTCTCTCTCTCTCCCGTTTTCTTTCTTTGGACTTCTTCTGCGGGACGAGAGGTTTTGGGGGGTGTCATACCTTCTCTTTAAGGTGCAGACTGCGGAGCCGAAAGCTCCGTTAATTACAAGTGGATTCTTCCCTGTGGAAGGTTGATCAAAAGCTTCCATCACTTTCGGTTGAAAAGAGCGATCTTCTCTACTTCCATTTAATATAAAAAGCGGCACCTTTACGATCGTATCGCCGTAACAAATTAGTTGGCGCTTGTATAAATTCAAACTCATGCCTTCACTGCTAAGGATGTTTGTTCCAATCAAGACTTGCCATTTATCCGGAGTTTCCTCGTGAATTAAAAATTTCGTGCGTTGAAATCTGTCGGAAAGTCGGAAGTAAAGTTCTACTTGTCTATATTCCCGATAGTTTCTTCCATTTAAACCCTTCAAACGGTATTTAGATGATCTACATAAGGCTGTGGTATTCTCCTTCTCTTGTAAGGCTTCAAATGCGGATCTAGAGACAAGGGACATCCCCGCGGCACAATCTAGAATCCCTGTGATCTCGATCCCTCTTTGTTCTTTCTTAAAGGCAAGTGTGATTTGACAACCATACTGTTCTCCTCGTTGGTCCACCTTCTCGAACCTTCCCGATTCTCCAGATAACTCTGTCACTGCTTGTCTTATGTTGAACTCCTTTTCTACCTGCTTCGTTCGAGGTCGAACTGAGACTTGGGAAGGTAAATAATTTACCTCTTCCCTCACTTTCTCCGGTTGTGGCAGAACTGAGATGGGGTTCGAGATAGCTTGCATCTCTAACTCATTCGTGGGTTTTTGTACTTTCTTTTTTACCGCTATGTTTCTAGAAATCAATCTTGGTACCTCTAAATCTTCTTTACCTTCCACGAACACAACTTTCAACACTAATTTCGGCGCTTTTTCTTTTGTTGGTGCTCTCTCCGGTGCTAATTTTATCGCTTTGTCTTCCCCGCCTGTAGCTTCCCTATCTGTATTTTTATCAACTATGGTTAGTACAGAAACTTCCATATCTTTTCCTTCCAAATTTGATTGTAGTGGAATTTCTTCTTCCAACTCTATCACTTTCTGCAGCAGAGCTTCTGTGCTCATTGCTGGATCAAAACTACGTAAAATTGCTCTCCTCAATGCGGAGTGGTCTCCTTGAGAATCGATGTAATCTAAAACCTTCGTTATCAACATGTAGTTGGCTTTCTTGCTCTCAAACAAAACTCCTAAAGGTTCATTTATAGCCAATCTGAGGTAATTTTCCATTAAGGTTTTAATGTTTTGGATAAATAAAAGGAAAGGAGTGTCTCTATCACCTCTATAACTGACAAACTCCATCATCGCTTCTATAGAATATCTTGCACTGGAAGTTGTACTTCCCCCATCTCCGGGTGGCGTTTTCCTCTGAAAGGGCTTTACAACTAAACATGGTTTTTTAGCGGTATTCTTACAATCTAGCAGCACGGGTGTCTGAGGCTTATCTTCTTTTCTTTCTTCTTCTTCTGCGTTTCTCTTACAAACAATTGGTGAGGCTTCAGCTCCCCTTAAACAAAATGTTGTGATTTCCTTTTCTCCCTCTTTTCTCTTCTTCCCTTCCACCGTTTCTCCTTCATCCTTTGTTTCATCCTCCTTCTCCTTATTTCCTACCTCTCTGTGTCCTTTCACTACTTTCCTTTCAATTGTGGCAAGCATATCTTCCTCCCCTGCTCCGGGGTGTGGCAAGATATCTTTCCTAGCAGCGGGGACAAACGTATCTTCCGCCCCTGCTCCGGGTGGTGGCAAGATAGCTTCCCTTTCCGGTGGGATTAGTGGATCAACGCCCCCTGCTCCAGGGTGTGACGAGATGACTTCCCTTCCCGGCGGGGGATATTTACCCACGACTGTTGCGGGACTCCCCATCAAGTCTGTTCTACCCTTCTCCTTCTCCTCTGGAACTGAAAGGTTACACGACTCGACCTGCAATTCGTTTTTAGCCATTCTAAAACTCGTTAGTAAAAGTGAAAGTAAAGTGGATTAGTAGGTTTTGCGGATAGTAAAAGAATGAGGAAAATGGTTTTTTGGGAATAAAGGTTTTATGGGATCAAAATCTATAATGAACTATATTAATTAAAAATTGAAAATTAACGTACTCTTTTTCAAAATTAAAAAATTAAAGTGCTCAGACTACTGGATATAATATTGATTGCTTAATATAATATCTTAGCGTTAGTATTAAGGCAGTATCCCTTTAAAAACAATTTTCCTGTATTCGCGAAGAATGAAAGATAGAAAGAAATGCTTATTCTATTCCTTCTATTCTTCTATTTCAAGGTTAAACAAAACCAGCTACGCTGCTAAACGTTCCCAATGCCCTTATGCATGTGACTTGCTCACCGCGCATGCGACCTTCACAAAGTTGAGTGTACACATGCAAGTACACATGTATACCCATATATATATATATATATATATATATATATATATATATATATATATATATATATATATATCTATATCTATATTTTAGGATTATCGATGTTAAAAAATATGTGGGATTGATTGGTTTTTCCCTCTTTTGTTAATTATATTAATTAAAAAAAAATAAAAAAAAATAAAAATCAATTAAAATGATGATTAAATACAGGCAGTATTTTCTCTGCAATAAAATTAATATGTATATTAATTAACGTTATTCCAATCAATTCCTGTTTGCAATAATAAAAAAATGAAAAATAAAAGAGAAAGAATTTTCCCTTTTTATTATTATTTTTTTTTTTTTTTTTTACGTGTGGCTGAGCGAAGTCCCGTTGCTTCCTTGATCCTGGATTGGAACAAAAACTATTGGTCAAAACGGCACGTTCTCTCCTCTCTGTGCTTCTTCTGTGCGTGTGTTTTGGATGGTGTATATTTATTCTTCAACATTGTGCGTTCATTTACGCTCCTTTAAAACACATTATTTACGCAATTAGCCACTTACTCACCATACATATACTATATATTATATATATATATATATATTAATTTATATATAGAAATATAATTTTTTATTTGTCTCTCTATATATATATAGTATATATTTAGATTTTAAATTTTTTCCTTTTTTTTTTTTTTTTTATTTTGAATTATTATATAAACATTTCGTTATCAGTAATTTTAAAAATATTAAAGTAATTAAAAAGTTTTTTAAATCAAATTTAAAAATTAATAAAAAAAAAAACTAATGCACTTTCATTTTCATGTATATAATTGTATATATACCAAAAATGAAGGCTACCTTGCTGATGCCGATCTGTGGGGGGTGACTTTCCTTCCGCTTTTTCACCTGTCGAGACGGGGTGGCGTCAACAAACGTGAGGTAGCTGTTGCGTGTGTGTATGGTTGCGCTGGGAGGAATTCATGCATGTGTAGCTTTGTTCTTTACTTATTTTTTCTTTTTTGGTACACACAACCTATTCCTGTACGTTTTGTGTATGCGGATTTGTACGAAGGTGTATATATATATATATATACCTCTACTTTAAAAACGTCCGAAATACCAGAATAAAAATGACTCCAATGCGAAACAAAATTATTAGATGCCCTATGCTTCTATATTCTTTTCCCTCCCTTATCACACAAACAAACAATCAGACTACTATTTTTAAAAAAAATACTTAAAAATTATTTATGCTTTCATCAATTCTATATTTAATTAAAGTAATTATTTTTATGTTTTTAATTTTTAAATTTGTTTTTAGTAGTAATTTACATAAATTTATAAATTTACTGATACGTCCTTTTGGACCCTTATCTATTGGTGTATTGATTCCTGCGTTACACCGAATCAATTTTGTTATCGGGAGGTCTTCTTTTCCTGTGTTCTCTGCTCGTCGACGAAATTGTTTTTGGCGCTGGAGTGATTGAGCTCGTCGATCTTTTGGTTTTGCGTAAGGGAAATTTAGTTAAGTTAGCATCCTAATCTATGCCCCAATATGCACTGTTTATGACCTTTAATTAGCAACTAATTATCCTCTTTATTAAGACTGTTTATAATCTACTACTTTTTTCTAATCCGACTGCGTATTTTTATTTATTTGCCTCTTCGACGGCAATTCAATTCTCTTCTATTTGTTTGCCTCTTCGACGGCAATCCAATTCTCTATCAGAAGATTCTTGTATTCTGGCACAGGTTAGCCAATATCGCAATAATTTTTTCCTTCCTTGTTTGTGTCGTTAGTTCCTTTGTGCTATTTTATTCTCCTTTCTTCTTTATTCACTTACTCAACTATTCTGTTTTAGGTTCTGTATCAACTACGATGAATCTATTCTATTGCGTAACTAGTCTGTACGACTTACACCAAACGATTGTAATGAAGCTAATGAGTTCTTCTTACAAAGGTGGGAACTCATCGGCAGCCTGGCTGCTTAAAGTCTTTAAATACCAGAGACCTATTCCTAAATGACACTATGAAGTAAAATAATCTTTGCAAATGAGGATTCTCACCTCTTAATATCTTAGTTGTACAAGGGCTCTCACCTTATCAGCGTTACTTGTGGAGGAGTGTTTTCACTCCTAATTTTTATTATATAAACAGTCTTTTTAAAAACAACACCAGAGGATAAAGAAGGAGTAATTAGAAACACTTTAAACAATCTATATTAAAAGTCACAGTACATATTATTGCATAGAAAAGAAATACACGTTAAACTAAAATCCATTCACTCATTACCCACATCTTAACATCCATTCACATCGAGATGAACATCAGAATAAAACAAAAAACCTAAAAAATATGGTAACAATAAATCATCCTGCCTAGTCATTGCACATCATAGTTACAATAATAATAATTATTAATATTTTATTATTATTATTATTGTTATTATTATTATTATTATTATTATTTATTATTATTTATATATTGTCCAATTTCTTGGTTACAATTGTAATACTTTTTAACAATAATAAATTATATATTTTGGTTGGATGATTACCTCCTATCTTTTTTTTTATGACTTCATCTTAAGGAACATTCGAGGAGGATCCGTCTGAATGGGCAAGGATACGATTTTCCAATTCACTGGCACCATCTCACAACACACACTTTTTTCCTCTTATTGATCACATTTCCCTTGCTTTTCTGTAAAGATTAGAAATGAGTCTTTGATCTAAATAATTAGATATTCAATTAGATACACATATATATATATATATAGACATATATATATATATATATATATATATATATATATATATATATATATATATATATGTTTAAGAGTATACGCCTATCGCGTTATGAATTTCCCTCTTTATTTATTTTCTATGAGTTACGTTAGATATTTAAACCCTTCTATAAAATATTTGTCTAATTACTTTAGATATTTTTAAAACCCCTTTATAAAATAATTTCACTATAGTAATGCGATTATGAACTGCACCAGTTGAATAGAGAACGCGGAATGAGCGTCCTCAAGCTTACCTCAGATGCCCAGACCTGCGGCTATTGCAAGTAAGGCGTCATCGCTACGGGTCATGGTTCTTACCGTTAAGGATTCTCACCTTTAAGGTGTTCTGAATGAAGAAGGAAAGTAGGGTAATAAGAAGGAAAGACAGGATTGGGCCTGTATAGTTCCTATGCCAGTTTGGTGTTGAAGAACCAATAAATGAGCGTGAGAAGAACGCTACTTTTGCCAAAACAAATTTAGGTATGCAGCCAGAATGGCACCATACTCTACATTCTTTTGCAATGGTTTTTTTTCCATTGGCTTATATTTGCGAAGCATAATATCGATTCACGATTATTATAGTATATATATATATATTATATATAATATATATATATATATTATTACTACTATAATATATATAAATATATATATAATATATATATATATATTATATATATATATATAGTATATATATATATACTATATATATATAATTTAACGATTACAGCTTGTAAAAACTTTTTTTTTTTTTTTTAATATACAGATGAACCTCGGTTTAAGACCGCTTTAAGCCGAAATCGGTTTACGACCAACTTTGGCGAGAAATTTTTAACTCCGTTTACCGATTTTTCGGGTTGCGACTCGTCATGATCACCTCATCCCGATGACTCGCCATTCCCCCGCGCAACTACTTTCCCCTCTGCTCACGCGTACCACCGCTTCCTCTGGGTTGTTTCATGCTAGCAAACCGTTAACACTGTTTATCGTAGTGATCTTTTTTTTGTGTAGTTTTAGCTCTCATTATGGTTCCAAAGATAACAAAGAGTCGTTAGTGATAGCAGACAAGAAGCATAAGCAAATTACTGTGGAAGGAAGTTCTTACAAAGCGTGATAATGGTGCTCGTGTTTCTGATCTACCCAAGCGATACAATATGCACAGCCTACAATTAAAATAAGTACTTTAACTAATTTTATTTAGTACTGTACTTATTAAAAAATATACATTTCTGAAACGAACAGATTAATTGCAATTACATAAATTTCAATGGTAAAATTGATTCACTTTGCGACCAGAGTCCTGAAACGGATTAATGTAGTAAACCGAGGTTCACTGCATTTATATATTGAGATTGTATTATTGCATAACAAAAAGTTGCTAGGCATGAATGAATGTAGCTTTACGAGATATTGTTGGCATTAAAATTCAATTTAGCATTAAATAACAAAGTTGTTGGGATCTGTTTCAGGAAGTTCTCAATATATTGTGCCATCTTAGCAGGCCTGATTCAGATGTCCTTCAGAGAAACAACAGCAGATCCGTCAAGTGTCTGTAAAAGTTATGCAGTCTAGTTAGGTGTTCTATATTAGAATTTATATTACTTTTTTGTACTTTCCCATAAAGGAAGCACCTTGTAATTGTATTTTATCGATGCTTTTTGTTTTAGCAGAAAATCCCATGTCGCAGGTAAATGGGTGACAGATCTCAGGACAAGTGTAGTTGTAGGTATCTCGGATTAGGGTCCCCAAACAGGTTCATTTACTATGCAATATTTTCCATAAACTGATTTTGTAAGAAAAAAAACTAAAGCAGAAGTGTCATAAGAAATTTTTAAAAAATGGATTATCTGCATTATTTATATCAGCGAGCCATGAAAATCTTGGAAGCCATATTTCTAAGTAGCTAAGTGCAGAGGTTCAAATTTTCTCCAATTAAATTTCCAAACTTAGTCAAATGATAACAGGAACTAAAAAACATGAAATATAAAAAATGTTTACTAAAAAAGGAACATTACAATCAATAATGAGGAAGAAATGATATATTACATATAAACACACTTTAGCCAAAAAAATAAAAAATTATATATTATATATATTATATATATATTATATATATAATATAATATATATAGTATAATATATATATATTTATATATATATGATATATATATATATGCACGTGTCCTGCAAAAGGAAGTTATATATTACTATATCCACATAGTGGGGGGCGAGTCGAAAAGAGAGAACCCTCGCCTTTAAGCGAGCCAGTCGCAGAAAGAAAAAAAAATCAACCCTAGGGCTTTACAAGACGCAAAAAGATTCTCACTGTGTCTCTCTCAATGTAGGGTTATCCCTTGGGCAGGCCACCAACCATACCCCCAACCCCTCACAACCGATCGGGTTGATACCCAAGCATTTCACCACATAATATATAATCCACTTAAACACGACTATCACCATTTATTATATGATTCCAAACCTTCTTAATACACTTGTTTATTTCTTAATTTACGACTTTCTTTACACCAAACTACTAAACACGTTAAATTTCATAATTTTATCAATCTTCACCAGGGTGTGGAGTCGGTTTTCAAAAATTTTTCGGATCCGACTTCCACCCTCTTGGAAAATTACGATCGACTTCTTGAATTAAATTATTTATATTATTGATTCCTGATCAATCTATGTATCTCTATTATGTATATAATTAATTATTACCGACGCCGACTCCACCCTCTATTAAATATTTTAATTGCTATAGCAAAAACGATTCGATAGCTATTATAAAAATGTAATTCCGAGTATTCACCTCTACGTTCTATCTCATTACTCCACCTTCTGACGTAAAAGTGTGTCACAGATCAGTTCGACTTGCTATAGTCATGTCATTCACCGAATAAGTCATGAATAAGCCACGGTTGAATACGTAGCTCCCTTCGTGTCCAACAGCCTGTGTTCCAACGATAGATAACCAATAGACAATGGTTCTCTATAAATATTTATGTCCCTCTATTCTTATTGCACAACTCGCTAACTCCGCGGTTTTTGTAGTAATATATATTTCATACATGTATAACACCCCACCCATTAAAGATATCTCGCACACGACGAGTATACATGCAAAAATATTCAAGCACTTCGTCTACACGGCACCTCCACACACGGTACTTCGCATTATATACTCTCAAAATATATGCAATACACTCGAGATTAAGTCCCTTTAGTATATTCACCCAATAGATAATACTTTTACATTTATCACCAGTCAACATTACTTAACTATAACCTGCTCATCCTCCAGTTATTACTTTATTTCCATTATATACCCAATAACCATCAGCTAAATATTTAATAAATTTTCTAGACAACTAATATCTTAATATATAATATATAATATATATTATATATATATTATAAATACTATATATTATATTTAATATAATATATTAATTATATATATTATATATATATATTAATACTATAGTATATTATATATATTTAATAATATATAGATATCTATTTATATTATATATATATATATTATATATTATATATTAGTAATAATATATATCATATATATATTATATATATTTATGTTTATGAGCCCTCCTCACCTCACTATATCACCCCCTCCCCACAGCCTTCATACGAGGGGACGCAGGGCTTCAAATTCCTCCGCCGTAAGCAGTTAGTGAGTGGGTATATATGCTATACACTGGTCGTAAGTCAAAGAGTTTTAAAACTACGACTTGATATGAGTCGAAGAGTTGCGTGGCGTCTGCGTGTTAGAGAGATGGTGAGGTCCAGGCCTTGGAATGTCTATCGAGTGTCTGATAATAGGGTCGCTGCCGCAGTGTTACTCGCCTCGTGCATCTCAGGGGTGGTGGTATATAAAGGGGCATCGTTATAATAAAGTGCGTGTGTGTGATGATTTTAGTACGTTGAAGTCGAGTTGGCTGGGTGATGAACAGAATAAGATAATATAATAGAGGGATGAGATCAGATTAAAAGAAATATCTATCTGTAAGAGATGAAATGATGAGAGAAATGTGAGTCAATTATTTAGGGAGTGTATAAATATGCGGTGAGTTTTGTGAGAGGTGACATTAGGTTTACTAGCGACCCACCTGGGTACTCACATGGGTATAACTATAATATGTATATAACTATCATATAACAATATGACGAGACTGCTATAATGTGAGGTCGCTCCGGTCTAATATTTAAGCTTAGAGTTCGAGATTCTTTTGCTAGTGAAGCCTTCATGAGCTTCCTCCACTATCATACAGCTGTTATTTATTTATATAACAATGTAGTAAAGGTTGTCCGGTAAGGTTGGTAGTGTCCCTTTTCGGATCTAATGTAGATTGTTATATTCTTAGTTATTTACTTAAAAGTTAGTTGTTTCCGTGCATGTTAAGTCATACGTACCACTTACTCACCGCTCCTCCTGGTAGGTTAGTTTTGTGTATAAAGTCACCAGAAATATTATGTACTAACATTCATATCATTAATTATTTATTAAAATAATGAGTTGTGAATGGATTGACGTTGTATGAATGAATGATGTGATGTATGATTATTTGAGTATGATATTTTGTTATGTTTGATTTGTATGTTTGAATTTGAGAATGAGATGAATATATAATTTTTTTTAATTATTATTAGTTTTTATTAAGTATTAATTAATTATTATATATTACATTATTAATTATTTATAATAAACCCTAGAGATGCTTTAGATATAATCGCATTATGATATTTACTTAGTGTTGTTAAATGCTAATTATGATAAATCCCGTTTTTTTATAGATCTTAGCGTTAGTTCTTTAATAATATTATCTTTTCAATATTTTATATATATATTTTTAACTACTGTCACATTTATAATATTTTTTTATTTTCATTATATTTTTTTTATTATAATTAAGTCATCCGTTTTCTTCTTTTTTTCTTAGCAAATGTTTTTTGAGACTTGTTAATGATATTATATAATTTTTCAGATATTCAGAACTATGTTTTTTTCTAAACTGTAAAATTTAACATTTATATTTTAGATTCTTATCATATTTTTTCATAATATATATCATTTTCTTTCTTGTAAACGTTAACATTTTCATTTGTTTATATTTTCTATAAAGCTACATTCTAACATTTATTATTTTTAAAATTGTTATTCTTTTTATCGTTATATTTATAGAAATGAACAAATGTTTTTTTATTCGACCCTTATAATATAGTTAAAATTCAATAAAATCTCAAGTAAATGACGTAATTAAGTTGGCATCAAACAATCTCCTACCCCACCACTCTGTTTCCATCCAGGATTTCATGTATAATCAAAAATCACACTCACATACAATCATTCTCAATACATTTCAATTTCTGTAAATAAAAAACTTACTTTTGAAAAATATAAAATATAATTTATTATATCTTGTTTTGTTTTATCATAATTAATTATTCACCCAAAAATGAAGTTTGGTCAGAGTTATAAGAGTGATAGCGTGACATTTGCTAATATCCGGAAATAAAAAACGATTAGCGATCAGTAAGAAAGTAATTTAGACTAGTAATATAAGGACTCGTGTTGAAATAGCCCTATAGTCTATATATCGAAACCGTACCTTTTTAGTGGCATATATCTCGTGCATACTAGATCGTAGAACCTTGGTAAGTTCTCGCAGAGATTTCACAAGCACAAATCACCTTCTTTATTGAGACAAGGCGTTCTTTCAATATGGATCACGATATAGTATTCGGTCTCTTCTACTGTTATAGAGTATAATTATACTTACGTTTCTCTAGCATCCTTTGCATTGTGAGGTTTTATTCCTTATGAGTATCGTCTTCTCTTGTGGCTTGTAAACGCGCTCTAGCCACTATTTGCATCTCTGTTCTTCTCATTCTCATTCCAAACAGACCCTACTAATTCATCTTCACTTTATATTTTTTTAGAGAACACTATTTTGTCTTTTCTCATTTCTCTACTCTCCACGCTTAATATACTTTTATATGTGAGCATCAAATAACATGTTTTTTATATTCCTGTCACGCTCTTCCACACAGCTCTAGCTGAATTATCACCAAACTACCCGTTAATCAGAATAGGTGCTATAAAACCCCCAATCCCACCCCGCAACAATCCTCCCGTTTTCACCAGTGACTCCTAAATTCATAAAACCATACCATTGTGCAATTTGCCCATGATAATAAAAATAAACCTTAAATTTTTGATAAAATAACAAAATATTAATATCGTCAATGATAAAGATAAGGCTAAATAATTTAAATAAAAAAAACAAGTTTTCGTTTTCTAATAAAGCATTGTATACTATAATTGATATGCACATAAATCACCTTGTACAATTAATAATCATTTATTAATATGGCATATATATGACTCGAAATTTTAGTGTACATCTCTGCTAAAACATCGATAATAATTAAAGCATTGGTTCTTGGAATGATACAATTTTCACAACAAACTGTATCACTCAACTTTTATATATTAAAACAGTGTCAATATAAATCTGTTTAAATATATTATGCTTAATATTTATTACAATCGAGCCTTTTCTTGTTTCTTTTCGAAAGTTTATGTTCTCGACTTGAGACTTTAGGTTATTTGAAAATCTGTAGGTAATAGTATGAGTTATATTAAAATAACTATCTGCTTGCCATAAAGTTTTTTATTTATAATGGTTTATGGTGGCAGATGTGTATGATGTGAAGATATGAATATAATGGACAAGGGACCCACACTTCTAGCTCGATCTCAAAAGATGCACAGTGTACAGAACTTATACCTACAGTAATATGTATGATTAAGATACGATTGCTTTTAAGTAAGATCCCTAGTTAGTTATTACATTAAGATCTCTCGTAACGTGTGTCATAGCGTCGGATATGGATCGATATGAATACGACGTACTGTCATATAGTTTCTCAGACACAGTCGCTCTCCATTAGGTGATGATGTCTCCTCATGGCCATTTCTTGCATAGCTATGCAAGTGCCTCTATACGGAGAGTTTCTCAGTGTCGCACTGATAGTGATTTGAAACTATGGTGCAACAACCTCTCGATTGACCTATTACCGACGGAGCTAATATTGTTCCATGAATAATTCATTTAAGGACTTAAGTTTAAAGGATAGTTTAAGTTGTGATAGGTAAAGCAGAGTTGTAGGGACGTCGTATAGTCGGTGGCGATAGTCTCACTGGTTAGTGTTTATAATTAGTAAGAGTATTGTGATATAAGTTCTGGAAGTTTATCAGGTAAAGTTTGTAGAAGTGATACGGTGGAGTCGGTAAGTCGGGTGAGTCGGTAGTTTTGAATATGAGATAGATGAGGAGTCGGGTGTGAAATTTGAAGAGTATAGTTGGGGTAGTGCGAGTCTCTGAAGTAAATTTTTCCAAAGTAACGTTTTCAGGAGTCGGTAATTTTCAAGAGTCGGAGTCGCGTAATTTTTATAGAGGGTTGGAGAGTTACTTGGTCAAGGTGCAATTTTTGAAAACCCTACCGAGTCACATTCGCACTGTTATCTTAAGTATAATAAATGTATAATAATGATAATATTATAATACTTGTATATTGTGAATACGTGTATTCTGATCTTAGTTGTCATAGCGTATAGAGTTTTGAAGAATAGAGTCTGCAGTGAAAATTTTACAACAAATTTTAATAATACCACCTCAAGAGGTATAAAGGTTTACGTATAGGTTTAATATGAGTTTTTATGAATTTGTTCTTGAGAGTAGATAATAATATAAATATTTAAATAAAGGCTATGGATAAAGTTGCCTGCTCTCGAATAGGTAAGAACAAGATAGTTAATGTGTGAGTCGACAGTTAGTAGAGATGAAACATGAATTGTACTTTGTAGCATACGTGAATTCTTCAATGTTTCTGTGATAGTAACTCAAACTAACCAACGCAATTTGCAGGCAATATTTGTATGTAAATTTCGACGTCCGACTTGAAAGATGATCGAGAATCAGGATGAGCGTGATTATCTACGTGTGTTATAGTGGAGTACCTCGAGCCCTCTCAATATGCGTGTGGATAAATAACACCCTGTAGACCAAAATATGTAACGATAGATGAGGCTACTCCACCACCCACAGCATTGATGATGTGAGATATTTTTAGAAGTAACGTCCCCGCTTGTTGCCAGTTTTTCAAGCCCCTCAGCTTTGAAATATTTTTTCTCCTCTCTCGTGGTATTGTGCTCCAATAACGATCTAAAGGATCAATAAAAGTGCTTACGAGGATCCTAGTTCTCTTTTTCGCTGCCTATGGTTTGCACTCATACAACAGTAGCCTTCTTCAGAGTCTCAAAAACCTGTGAAACTCATAAAACTCATATATTTGTTAAGTTAAAAAAACCTGCATGTATGAAATAAAGTGGGTACGTATCCATAATCGAGTTTCTCGCTATTTAAAATAATTTATTAATTTAGTGGATAATTTTACGTAAATTAAGATAGAAGCGATAATTACTGTCACATAACGAATTCAACGCCAATTAAAGCTGTCATAAGGAATGGAATACCATGGTGCCGGGGGCTATGATATCTTTCCATTCCGAAGAACGGGTCATTATATATTGATCAATCACAGGAAAGGGTTAACGACTAAATAAATTATAAGGAGATATTTCGTCACTTTCTCTTGTCATTTTTGAAGTTCAGAAGAAGCAGAGCTAGAGATTGATATGTAAAAACAATTAGCAGAGTCGAATGGTGAGCATTACTTTGTATGTTTCACTTCAGCCCCCAGTAAAATTAAACCTTTCTTTATCTCTTCAGAACAATTAAGAAAGATTATAACTAGCTCGAAAGCTGGAAAGTTGATAGAGATTTTCGCTTATTCGAAACATAAGTAAACATTTTTTCATATTTTAGTTTTTAGTTCGTGTTTATCAATTTGACGAAGTTTGGGAAATTTAATGGAGAAATGTTATAGACGGATACGATGTCCTCGCTTATGATTCGAAACATGATAGAACTTCAGGGCAAATAGTGGAACAAGTACTTGCTTGAGTACTTGTATTTTATGATGTATGCAGCGCATTAGTACAATTTTATTCTGACACTAAAATACTCTTACTTTACTGACTATCATTTCGTGCTGCTTTTGTACTGAGTATCTGGTTGTTAGCATTAAATACACTTCATAATGCTCAAATGATAATTCTAAAGGAGTTAAATATTGCATAGTAAATGACCTGTGGGGACCCTAATCCGAGAATACTACAACTACACTTGTCCTGAGATCTGTCAACCGTTACTTGCAGCACGACATTCCATTAAAACAAAAGGCAATGCATCGATAAAATACAATTACAAGGTGCTTCCTTTATGGGAAAGTACAAAAAAGTAATATAAATTCTAATATAGAACACCTAACTAGACTGCATAACTTTTACAGACACTTGACGGATCTGCTGTTGTTTCTCTGAAGGACATCTGAATCAGGCCTGCTAAGATGGCACAATATATTGAGAACTTCCTGAAACAGATCCCAACAACTTTGTTACATTTAATGTAAATTAGAATTTTAATGCCAACAATATCTCGTAAAGCTACATTCATTCATGCCTAGCAATTTTTTGTTATGCAATAATACAATCTCAATATATAAATGCAGTGAACCTCGGTTTACTACATTAATCCGTTTCAGGACTCTGGTCGCAAAGTGAATCAATTTTA